>JANHFP010001690.1:100765-122471 GCA_032468135.1 Calamaria suluensis | reverse complement strand
TAGACCTTGTTTTCTTGGCTCCTGCCTAGATTAAAAGAAATGAATAGCTGCTGACCATAGCAGTCCTCTCTTAACAAAGTGCTCTTCTCTCAAGGCTTTTACTGGTCTGTCACATTATTTTCCCAATTAACTTAAAATAAATCTGTAGTCATTCTTGTAAATTCCCCTAAGATTTCCTGCATGTAGTCTTCTGCCCAGCTAGAGACAAGACAGTGAAATCCAATTGAGTTAAATCATATATTTGCTTATATCTAGTAGAACTTTGCCAAACTAAAGTCCCACCTGGGTGGGATTAGAGATGAAGAAGTGGACAGGCACTACAGCATTCCTCAGTTGTGAGGACACAATATCATGTAGGCACTGGCAGCAATCATAACTTCAAAATAGGCTCATATAGCTATTGAGAGGAATGTCGTGGCTGTTAAATGACTGGTCATATCTTGAGAACTACCTATATTCAGTGTCTTTTATCAATTCCAACTTTTTACTCTCTGGACACAGGATCTTGCTATTCAATGCTAGATCATCCTGTATAAAACATTACTTTTCCATGGATAGGAGGGCTAAACTTATGTATATTATTGAAACCTGGATGGACATGGAGGGAAAGGGGTGCCCTTCTTGGCAGTGGGCCAACCTAGATATTATGACATCAACTGTGACTCTTGGTCAGAGGGAGAAACATCTAGGTCCTGGGACATTTTGGAAACTTTCAGAAGCATTACTCCACAGTCAACTAGACCCTATTTATAAAGTTGGAAGACAGATGGGATTACCGCTTTGCTTTTAGCCTCCTTGCTGCATAGCAACTTCTGTTTCACAAATGCTCAAAGCTATGGCTGTCTTGGTGGTGGAATTTTCCAAATTCATGGTCCTGGGAGACTTTAATCTGGGTACAGAGATGGAAGCATCTTGGGAGTTCATGGCTAACTGGGCCCCATGGATCCGCCACAGTAGTGGGTTCCTCTTACCTCCATTACTGTTTGGAAGTGGGAATGTATTCATGTGCACTTTCTTGTTTCACTTGTGTATGGCACTTCTGTGCATGCACAGAACATCTGTGATGACATCCAGGCCAGTAGGTGAAGCCTCCTGTCACCCCCACTACCGGTTTGCCCGAACCAGGGCAAACTGGTAGAAACCAATCATTGATCTGCCATATGTCATGGAGGGCCTAACACACAAGAAACGGTCCACAGGTTAGACCTTGTTTTCTTGGCTCCTGCCTAGATTAAAAGAAATGAATAGCTGCTGACCATAGCAGTCCTCTCTTAACAACTGTTTATTTAGCAATCATTCAAAGTTAGCACAGCACTGAAAAAAGCGAATGGCTGAAGAAACGTCTTGGATGAGAAGCGAAACATCTTCAAAGAAAAACCAGAAAGTCCAATTGCCTCTTGAAAAAGCACCTTTGGGACAGCCATGACCTGGATGGCTGAGAATCTCCATTATAACTAAAAAAGTAACTTACTTACAAACCCTTGCACTTAGGATCATCACAGTGTCCCTGTGGCCAAATGATTGGCAATCAACTCAAACTTATGACATCCTACACTCAAGTGGTTGCCATTTGTGAGCTGGCCAGGCAGCTTCCAACAAACCAAATCCTTAGGGAAGCCAGCAGGAGTTCTCAAGTGAAATTCACATGGTGTCTCACTTAATGGTAGCAGAGAAAAAAGGTCATAAAAATTAGGTGTGGTCAGTTGTTGCCCCACTTAACAACCATAACATTTAATAACCATAGCACTTAACAATGAATTTTCTAATCGCTCTTGAGGTCGTAAGGACTACTCTTTCTTTTTTCTAACTTGAAGTGAATTTGTTGATGCAAAATTGGTTTTCTATTCGTTTATGTGATGATCATTTGATAATTTATTTGTATTACTTAAACTGTTTTGTAAACGTTTCCACGGCAAAGCAATTTGTTGCAGGCAGTATATAGAAATTGCTACTATAAAAGTATTTTCTAAATTGCTTTGCTTGTAGCTACAAAGGCTATCATAAAGAGTGATTCTACATACTGGGCTTCTTCAAAAACACAGGAACAGCCACAGAGCAGGAAGAGTCATCTGACTTTATGATTTAAGAGCATGCTGAACCCACTTGTGAAATAAAATTATAAGCTTCAATAAACATGCAAAATATAATGCTACAATCTCCTAATGACCCGAGCACATTGGCAGATTTATCACTTGTTACACTTTATTTCAAGGAGGGGAAAAAAAAGACAGAACAGAAATAAAATTTAAAGATGTTTATAGTCTTTTCATTTTAAAAAATCTAATTAGATCTTCATGGTGTATATTTTTGTTGCAGTTATAATGAAAGTATTATTGATAGATGTATCAAATAATATGACAGATTTACAAAGTTTAAAGATGATTATTAATTCCTGGCAGTTGGAATTCTATGATGTGATTGCTGGGCATATTTAAGAACTGGAACACATAAAAATAACATTCACTTTGTCATGATAAGTGTCAGACTGTATTCGTTTTCTTTGCCTAACAATATATAAAAGGAACACTTGGTCATACAAGTGACAACAAACAATTTATTATTTTTATGTTTAAAAATAATCGTATTATTTCATCCAAGAAATATATTTTGTTGAAAAAAAAGAACCATCTTCTTTAAAATGTAATATATGTATTAAATTCAAATTAATTATGAGACTTCTGTGGACTGATAAGATAGGATCAACATATTTGGAAACTTTTTGATTTGAATAAAAATCTGAAAACCTACCTAATCAACAAATCTGGACAAAAATACAAATGATTTCTAGATGTCATTAAAGAGATACAAAAAAAGAAATATAGTAACAAATCAAATATTGCTTGAATTTCATTCATCTTCTCAGCTTCCAGTTTCTTTAATGTGAGAAGATAGCACGGCTTGTGGGATGTGATGGCTCAGTGGCTAAGACAGCTGAGCTTGTTGATCGGAAGGTCAGCAGTTCAGTGGTTTGAATCCCTAATGCCGCGTAACAGGGTGAGTTCCCATTACTTGTCCCAGCTTCTGCCAACCTAGCAGTTTCAAAAGCACGTAAAAAATGCAAGTAGCAAAAATAGGGATCACCTTTGGTGGGAAAGTAACAGCGTTCTGTGCACCTTTGGCAAATATTTAATCATATTGGCCACATGACCACGAGACATCTTCGGACAGCGCTGGCTCTTCGGCTTTTAAATGGAGATGAACACTGCCCCCTAGAGTTGGAAACGACTAGCACATATGTGCGAGGGAAACTTTTACCTTTTACTAGCAAGGCTTAAATTTGCTCCTTTTATGCAATGGAATATAATTATTATATTCCTACAAATAATATCATTATTGAATTTATATCAGTCTAATATGTTCAATCTATTCATATCTTCTCATAAGAAGAATGATATATAAATATACAGGGTTACTGTTTTTTAATAGCAAAGTTGAATGACATGAATTTTTGGGAAAAGAGGCTCCTCAGAAAGCACTTGACTATTAGTCCTTCATCCTGACTATTGTGTGTTATGTCTCTTGTGCGGTCTAAATGCATGTAAGCATTTTAAATTAGAAGACTTATATATTTTATTGATTTTTTTTTCCTCTTGAGGAGTAACAACAGATTGATCCAAATTAAATTTCAGTTTTTCAGTAGTCAGAAATGCTACTGATCTGAATCTATATGGTTGGTGTTTCTTCCTCCAATTTTAAAACTATTGTCCAGCATCCCTTGATATGCATTTAGCTTATTGGTTGAATCAATCAGGAGACAGTATGTAACCTTATCTTTTGCCAACCTAAGTAGTATATTCTGCCATATTCTATCTGGACTGTGACTTCCTGTCCAGTGTATAAATGTTTCATGACAATAATTAAATGCTCTGGGGCTCTTAGTTTTATAAGAACATCTCACATATTCACAGAATTGAACTAGTTGAAAGCTTTTCTATAATCCTTATGTCCTAAACACTGTTTAATCAACTGTATCAAATCTGTCAAAAAGTTCTGGGGATAAGTAATCCCTCAAATACTTAGGTATTATATTATTTATATAGGTAATAACTAGCATTTTGAATTGTACCATGGAGATTACTGATAGGGATGTAGTTAAAAGAAGCAAAGGTATTAAATGCTTCTGTATTTTGGACCAGCTGCAGTACTTTCAAGAGCTGTGCCATGTAGAGAGAAGATGTAAGGAACCAACACATGATGTCTGTAGAAATTCTCAGTCATACAGGTCATGATTGTCCCTTTTTCAGAAGGCAACTGGACTTTTTTAGGAGGCAACTGGACTTTTTTCTTTTTTTTCTTTTTAAGATGTTTAGCTTCTCATCCATTCTTTTTGGATGAGAAGTAAAACATCTTCACAAGAAAAAACAAGTCCAGTTGCCTCCTGAAAAAGCGCCTTTGGGACATCCAACACATGAGTAACTGTTGTAAAACCCTCCTTGCCCAAGTATTGTCTTAATTGACACTAGATGAACTTGTGCAATTATATTATTAACTATAACAGCTGATTCCTAAATTGGGCACTAGCCCTGAAAGAGGAAGTGCAACCTTATTCTGACCTAAAAATGGGAATAGACTAGACTAGACTAGACTAGACTAGACTAGACTAGACTAGAATAGAATAGAATAGAATAGAATAATAGGGTTGGAAGGGACCTTGAAGGTCTTCTAGTTCAGCCCTCTGCTCAGGCATGAATCCCTACACCATTTCAGACAAATGGTTGTTCAATGTCTTCTTTAAAACTTCCAGTGTTGCAGCACTCACAATTTCTGAAGGCAAACTATTGCACTGGTCCCAACCATAGAGACAGAAATGCTACAGAACATTGTGATTTCCTTATTCCTAATCTCATAGGTGGTCCAGAAAATTACCATGATCAATAATATTGAGAAGGATAAGCAGAGCCAGAGGTTGGCCTCTGTTCCAACTCCACCAAAGCTCATCAGTGTCTCCTTGTTATTATGCCCCAGTCTGAAACTAGTCTGAACGGTCTAGATCAGCAGTCCCCAACCTTTGCGGCTTGTCGGCCTAGTAGAGAGAGAGAGAGGACCCCTTCTATAATACTTCCCAGCACCTAGATAGAGAGGGTTCGAAAATCGGTAGAAAAATTGGACTATTGCAAGCTTCTTCAGGAAGGAGCACATGTATCCTTTCCCTGAAAAAGCAGATACTGCTGTGTGGATCCAACAGCCCACTAGCTGCTAGAATACTTTCTCTCCAGATTTACTTTAACATACCGTTCTTGGTTCAAAAAAACCTATGTTCTCTCTCCTGTTAAAATATGAAAATATGTCAGCTTTTGTGAGGCTCAGTCAGAAGATTACCTAAAGCTTCAGAATATTTTTTTCCTTTTTCCAGGCATTAGTGATCCATTTCCAGCAGTGTCTGCCACACAAGTATTCTAAGACTAATGTAGGAGAACAGATTCTACACCTGTATTATAATTTTTATTATAATGCTAGAGTTGAAAGAGCATGTTCTTTTTTTTCTTCACTTTCAACCATTTCTCCTCAATGAAGCTTTGTTTACATTGGGAGGCTTAATCAAGAACAAAAGGGACAGAAACAGGATGAAAATCAAAACTTCATTGTGTTTGTGTGTGTATCTATGTGTTACAGGTATTGATGTATCATAATCAACTTTAACTTTTCATCTTAAATTTACTATCACAATTGGGACCAGAAATTTGGTCATTGTAGCTGTAAATCAAGGCATCCATGTGACTGGACCCATTTTTCTGTCAACTTTTACAATGGTTGTAAAGCGATCCCGTTATTCTGAATGAGTGGGGATTTTTTATGGTTTCTACTGGGGAAAAAATAAATAATCACAAATTCACATGGTCACATAGCCATAGGAATCTGCAACCAATCATAAATGCAAGCAGTTGCCCAGCGCTTGAAATGCCTTCACATGATTGTGGAAATATGTGTGCCATTTTATGATGGCCGGAAGTACTTTATGGGCCATAAAGCACCCATTCTGAGGCTGTGGTATAAAATGACTGGTGTAAGTTGAAGACTAAAGTATCTGATTATGAATTAGATATCAAGCCTACTGTTCTCCTCTAAAGTCAGCTGTCTGCTAAATAGAAATATGTAAGGAAACTCAATATGATCTTGAGAATATCATCTGTGATTGTATTTAAATGATTAGTTTTATAGCAGTTTCCATCTGATCATTTCAAATACTCAGCTATATTTTAGGTATGTTTTTTTCTGTATGTGCCATTCTCATGATGAGAAATAATATGTCAATATCTTCATATTGACATATTATTCATACTATGACACTATGCTATACTACTTTATACTATTATGTACCATTACATTATACAATATCTCATAGTATTTCTTGGTCATGGATTAGTATGCTATATGGACTAAGAAGCTGTCATTTATAAGCCATGATTTAATGTGCAACATATTGTACATACAAATCCTGGTTTGCTTTTACTTAAGAGTGCTGCATGAATCCAGCAATTGTCCAACACTTTGCACCTTAATAATTTTTATTAGTAGAATAAAATTTTGTTGAACAGTGATATATATGTATAATTATGCTTCTTTCAAAAATGAACTAGATGAAAAGGAAGTGGGTTTTTTTTAATTGCCTAGTTTTTAATTTAGTAGATTTCTCCAGTAATTTAACAGATTCAGAAATAACTTTCCGAGGATGTTTTTTAAAAAGTAAAATGTCTGATTAAGAATCTTCTTCAAAATATTTGAAAAAAGAATAAAAATGGAAGAGAAATAGATGTATTAGTTTTAGTATACTAAGAGATACGATAATTTTAAAATGTACCTAATGATTCTTGATTGCTCTATAGGAAGAGTTCCCTTCTCTTCAATATGCGATGAAGTGCCATATATTTTCAGTTTCTAAGCTTCATTAATTAATATTGAAAAGTATTAGGAGTAATTAAGTTTATTATTTCTGTCCTAATGTGGGTTCCTCTTTACCCTATTTGTTGTTATGCAAACTAGATAGATAATTCAGAAAGAATTTTAGAGTCTGCCCTTTATGATTGCAAAGCTTTCAGATAATGTCAAGTTGTATGATTTACACCTTTTAAAAAGTAAGTAAGGATAGTTAATCAAGACATTAATTGGCATGTTAATAACATCAGTTTGAACAATCTTCTCCTGAGACAATTGAAAGCAAAGGTTTTGGCACTTTTACTTTGTATCTTTGATCTTTAAAAAGAAAGGGAGAGGCTATTGCAATACCCCTTTCTCTACTGACATTGTCAACTTTTTCTTCTTCTCCTTAGAGAAGAATGGATGCTTTGCTGAATCCAGATAGGTTAGGAGAAGTCATCGGGGGTGAAGTCTATGACAATTTGCTGCAGCCAACTCACCACGGCCAACTACTGCATCTAATTTGCTGTGGGACAAGAATTATACTAATATCAAAAAAATGGTAGAATATAATCATTAAAGAAAGGATACAGAAGGATAGATTTAGTGAAAGACAAAAAAATATTTTTTTAAAAAAATATATATATTTTAAATAATTAATTTGTATGGTTAAATCGTTCCATGGCAAGTTTTCCCACAGTGAGTTGGCCATGGCGAGTTGGCTGTGATGAGTTGGCTACAGCAAATTGGCTGTGGCTAGTTTTCCCATTCCACTTCAGGGGAACTCAGACCTGCTGCAGCAGTAATGAGGAAGGGGTAGAAATGTGATCTACCCTTGCTACTATTCCCTTCGGTTGTTGCAGCCTTGCTTTGGGCTCAGGATGTCAGTTTTCTCATCATGGTGATGAAGGAGATCTGAAAGCTTCAATTTGAGGGTCAGGGAGTTACACTTAATATTATGTTACTGAATAGTAAGATTTGTTCTTGCTGAAAGCAAATCCTTTTTTGGAAGGTTTTTATCCAATTATATTCTTTTTGATGAACTATGCATAAATTATACAGAATGATAAAAGCTTTTGACAAGTAGAATTTTCAAAGCACTGTTCATCAGCTATTGATTCTTAACAATGAAGACTTGTGGCTTTATGGAACAAATATTTTTTTTGCTTTATATGTACATAGAATTGTTAATTATCTTTTCTTGATCTTATGGTAAAGAGAAGTGAATTCATCCAAAGGCTTCTTGTTGTTTATCAGATTCTACATATGCTAATTTCCTTGATTGATTCTGAAGTATCTGCATATAATTCTGTATACTTAATAGTGGTAAAATTGCACATATTTTGAAATTATTGCTATAGCATCTATTTTCCTGGCACTTTTAGATTCATAACTAATTGGAATGCCAAACTTACAAAGGTACTAAAGTCTTAAATGTGTAATTATGTAATTTTCTCCTGATCTTTCAGAGTCTTTTTGCGAGCAATTAATCAGTATGCAGATATGCTGAACAAAAAATTCCTTGATCAAACCAGCTTTGAACTACAGGTAAAACATACACCAAATATTGTCTTCTTTATATTTCTAAAAGTCCTCAATATATATATATTTCTGGGTTCCTCTTCTTTTAAGATTCTCATTGAATGTGCTATCTACAGTATATGTGGCATAAGATATGGTATGTATGTAATTATTTATGATAGACTGATAATTTATATATTATAGATATATAGAGTTTACAGTATACAGATTTTGGACATAATGACAATCTGTATTTTACTTATCCATGTAATTTAAGTTCTTTTTATAATAATGTGATTAAAAGGTTTGATTACAATAATAAAAGATAATACAGTCTAAAAGAGAAAGAAAATGCAAAAAAGCAAGTGGAAAAAGTAGAAAAATATCCCCCTTAAAAAGCAATCCCCACTTTTTTCATGACATGTATAAAAAGGTTCACTATCTCTTCACCTTGTCTTCACATCTTACTTACGGTTATCAATAAATAACATCTTCTCCAATCCAGCTATCACCAAAAAGTTGGAATCTTTGCTGATAATTAGATTAACATGTATTCAATTCAATATTCCATATTTTAACTCTTAACTGTAGACAAATTAACATTTAAAAATCATTGTAATATCTTAAAATATATTTTTTATGGTAATCAAAGCAATAACATGTTCTTTTTTCTTTCCAGATGTCAGTTAAATCCAAAGAGAATCACCCCAAACATGCCCTATTTAAGTAATTTTCCATCTCTCAATTGTTAACTAGATTAAAAGCTACATTTAAGAAACATAAAGAAATTCCAGATAAACAAAAGTCTAAAATTTAACAAAGGGGGATAATTTCCTTTAAAGAAAACAAACTCCCAAAAGTGCCTTACTTCAAATAGAATACATTTAAGTACAAAACCAGTTCAAATACTAACAGATTAATATACACAAAGATCCATTTGTAGTTGGAACAAGTATGACAAAATGCCTCAGCTCCTGATTCTTCCACCCTTCAGTAATTGCTGCTTCTGGGGAAGATTGGTGGATTGAAGATAGCCACACCAAAAGTAGAGCTGATGTTTCCAACAAAAGACAATCCTCCTTCAAACCTATTTGAATAAAGAGAGGATGAGAGATCACCCAAGCTATTCTCCATATAGTTGCTTCACATTTATTATTTAAGAAGAACAATTCTGAAATGCTATTATACCATAAACCAAATTTCAGAAGAATTTAATTGCCTTTTCTAATCTGTTCTTTTTTAACCAGGTTGCCATGTTTTTGTACTGGCATATTAGTGATAGTACATTGATCTTTACACATTTATTTCTAAGACAAGAATATTTGACTGTATGGTTATTTTGTGGCCTACCTCAAGTCTTTTCTATACATTAATGTTCATAGCTGCTGGTTCTTCTTCAGACATCAAGCCTTCCTTTTTCTTTTGCAGAACTCCTCCATGATATTATTTCAAGCTTTTTATATTTTTGGCTTCATAAGAAATTTACTTTGCTGTATCTCAGGGTTTTTTTCCTCAACAGATAAGGCATTTGATGAACTTCAAAAATCACCAAGTGGGTTTTGCAAGCCAAGACATCCCAAAAATCTGCAACTTCATCTTAATAATTCTGTTGAATATTTCTACCAGACAAGATCCAAATACTAATAGGTCAAACTGCCTATTTTCATCAAATCAACGCAGAGAGAATGGGCAGTTTTGTATGTTAACAAATTAATCTTTAGAGTTGTAATCTTGAATTTAAAAACAACAACCCAGTAATAATCATTGCTTAGAATGGAAACAGGAACTGATTTAAACTCAAGAGGACATCATTAGGGCAACCTGGTTCCATAACACAGGAACCAGTTGGGATTTATTTATTTTAATCAAGCAAAGATAAGGTCACTTGTTTTATGTCATGTAATTCGCTCAGATGCTCCATTGAATAATTTTTGCAAGGCCAAATTTTGCTGAAGAAACAAACTTGAGGAGCCACTCTATGTGACCTAAAGGAAGAAATGAACAGAAGTGTAAACAAAACAGAAGTTGATAACAAAAGATGGGCAAGTAGAGAGCAAGTGGCTAGATAGAATCTACCATCAATCTAGTAGCCACCTCTAGCATGGAACTCCCCAAATGCAACAATATACAAATCTTCTGTTAATAAATACAGTAGCTTTATGTTTTCTTGCCATTACTATACACCATATAAATTACATCTTTGCTAACTTACCTGTATCAATATATTTTGGTATTAAGATGGTGTTAATTTATTTATTTTTTACAATTTCCAGCTTTGGAACAACTATTTTCATCTAGCTGTTGCCTTTCTTACCCAAGAGTCATTACAACTGGAGAATTTTTCAAGTGCTAAAAGATGCAAAATACTTAACAAGTAAGTTATATGTCAGATGAAAATCATGAAGAGGAACTTGAAATTTTATTAGCATAATATTACTTGAGATGCTCAGAAAACTCACGACAGGTTGACAAGTAATCATAGTATGATGAAAGGCTAGATTTGAAACTATGATTCAAGTATTTATCATATTTTAGCATCAACTTAGAATCCAAAATTAAAGTATAAATCAAACATTCACCTTACGTCATATCAATGGAGTAAAAAGCCATCAAATTACCATTAGAAACTACCATTTTAATCCTCTAGTATTTCTGTTCATTTTAATCTCATTTTAACAGCAGTTTAATATTATATTACTATAAGATCTTGTAAGGTGGAGATGATTGAAATTTTGTTTGGTGGCTACATTAAACTCTTTAATTAAAGGAAACAATATATTTATTGCTGATTGAAAACCCTTTATAATTTTTGGGCATAAAAGAGAAAATGAAGTATTTATTATTTTTTGGTTTGATGATTAGAAAAGATCTTCATTTTATAATCATAAAACAAGAAATAATTGTGTAATTGTACTTATATTTGCTGCACATATATTTACTGCTTGTACTCTTTATTACTTTGTGTTAGTGTTTAAGTTTTTAAGCTTGCAACAAAAAATATATAATAAAGTTCTTGTAGCTACTTTTGAGATTAATTTTAATGTGAATTCCATGAATAAATCTCAGACATTTGTCATGCCTTTGCTTTTTCTACATTTAGAGGAATAGTTTACAGATTTTATTTAAATTTTCATAGTTTTAAAACTCATGTAAATTACAGTGCATTGAATTTAAACATTTGTTTATTTTCTTTTTTATATATCAAATGTTTAAATTGTTTCTCTCCCTCACATTGGGTGATGTACAAATAAATATTTAAACCATTTAACCCTAAACATTTATATAACATTTTAAAAGAACCAAGTGATGTTAAAAATGAATTAAAGATGGTAGCATGGATTTCAGGGCAGCCTACTCTAGGCTTCCGTACCATTTCCAATAGGATTTTGTGAATGCAAACAGTTTTGATATAGCAAAATGCTGTGTTGCATATTATTCCACTGTTTCCCTTCCCCTATCTGTCCCTCTTCTCTTCATAGATTTTTAGAGTGGTTGTAAATAATAGAATAATGGAATTATACTCCCCTTCTTTTTACTTTTAGAAGTGAACAAAGGCCTTTGCTACATCATTTCTTTTAGTAACCCCACTGTTTTAAGCGAACAATGCTTAAGTGAACAACTTGGAACTTCATCCATGTTTAATCCATTCTTTCAGTCCAGCCTTCTCAATCCTACATCCTCTCACAGCTTGTAGCATATAAGCATATGCTAATTAGAGTAACCGTTTTTATAGTAGCAATGCCAGTTTGCCAACATCAGAGATACAAACATGTTGTAGAGATACATGTTTGCATAATGTCTTGTTCATAATTCATTACAAATTTCCATATTGACTTATTAATGCATCTCGTTACAGCTTTAGAAAGGTAAAAATCTAACCCAATGGGATATTAATAATTGGAACTGAACTGGCATTTTCTGTGATGGAGGCAGCCTTCCTCTAAGCTTAAAACAGTGGGGTTTTTACATGGAATGATGTAGCAAAGGCCTCTGTAACATCACAAGCACTGTTTGTTTTTGTTTATCCAAAAACTCAGTCTGTGTAGAAACAAATTCAGGCTTACAACTTCTGTTGGTTACTTTCTGCATTAACAGCTTCACTTATTCACACATTTATGAAGCTTGGATTTTAATGAACCAGTATTTCAGTTCCAGAAAATTTGAAGCAGGAAGCCGACTGTGTAGAGTACCTCGTTTGGTTTGATGGCTCCAAAATACAAGTTCCCGATCACTGTTATACTTTCTAACAAGCCTTGGTCTGGTAACTTTTCCTGGCATGTTTTTATTTGACTGCTATTACCTCAAGCAATTCTCATGGGCATAATCTTTTTTGAGAGAGAATGAATTGACTCTTTCCAGAGGCTTCAATTTTTCTATGCTTCCACATTTCTCATAAGCAAAACTCTTTGAGAACAATCCCCCTATGGCTCTCCTGTGTCCCACCATTCAGGGTTTTAATACAAATTGCACAAAATAAATAGACATTCTGAAAGATGAATGGACAGTCACACACCAAGCAAGTAACTAATTTCGGTGTTTCCTGCTCTGTAGCTGATTCCTGAAGTGGATCAAGAAAATTCAAGCATGTATGTCTAAATGGCCTGTAGAATGTGAGAATATAGTTCAGTAATGTTTTTGCTTAGATTTTTGTTTGAGAAAAAGATGAATACATAATTTTGAAAATAACATATTATTTTAAAATTAACAAGTCGTATGATTAGCATATTTAAATAGATTAAAAATATAATATTCTTCTGGATAAGAGACATTGTTACAAATAAATTCTATTACTTTTCTCATTAACCTTCTAGATTACATATCAGTTTCTACCCAACCCTAGAATATAGCAGGACATTCAAAGTGCTTATCCTCATATCCAGTACCTGTTTTATCTAGAGAACTTTCCTAGGCTCTCAATCACAGATGGCAACCTTCATTTCCTGCCAGTTGCTAAGATGACAGCTTCAGGGAGTTGGTACTCAGCTGTCAGCATGCTGTTTTCCTTCCTTACTTGTTCTCTAAATATAGGATGTTTCCTCAGTATATTTTACCACATTGCTTTAATCACTAAATCAAAATTTAGTGTGAATTTTTTATTTTATTTTACTAAGTAACAAGCAAGTAAACATACAGAAGCTAAAAATCACTTTTGGTTTCAAATACAAGATGCATTTGATTCCTAATAATTTCTAAGAATATCACATACTGTATATCTGTTTTTATTCAAAGTAGCAAATTCTAGTTGAATTGCTTATTTACTGTAACTAGAAATCAAGTTGAACATACGAAATTCAGGGAAGTGCTGAGTAGGACAACTCACCTCATGGTGGCAGTTGATGGTAAAATCCCTTCAAATTTCTACCCAGAGTCACTTGTCAATGAGATAGGTGACATATAAATGTAATAAATGCATAAATAGAGTCCAGATCTTTTATCCCCTCAGGAAATCAGTATCCTTTCTTCTGATTTGTACCCTTCCAACACATAAACACCAACACTTAAGTTGACATAGTCAGCCACCTTATAATCATAGGCTAACATGCACTGCTATATCTGGTTTTTACTGGTAGAGTATTAATCACTATATTTTTCCTATTATTGTAATTTCTTAATTTAGGCCTTATTCTTCAAAAAAGATCTAGGTGCCCATTAAAAATAAAAAATCCCAGAACAAGTGTTTTTAACATAATATAAATATGCCAGTTATAGCAGCTGACCTTACATAGTTAGTATTATAGCATATCTAGCCTCTCTGTATCAAGGCCCTCAAAGTACCCCCACTTGGTTGCTTCCAATTCCTTTCTCACTGCCTAGAAACTTCCAATAAGGAAGTCCATGTTTCATCATTGTGCCACAGAGTCAAACTAATTTGGCTCTTGAGTGCACTTCCAGTCCTCTCTGTTGCTATGCTTTGTCCTCTCTGTTGCCTTGTCTGGATTTCTTATGATGAATTTTTCAAACAAAACGATTCCCACTGCCCTGACTTTCCCAGCCAATTGAGAACAGTTGGCAGGTGTGTTTATGTGTGCATAAAAATAAAAGCAGGTCCATAAATTACAGTAAAGAGTCTACAGCAAAGAGAATATCCACAGAAAGTGTTTATAGCTGAGAAAATATGGCTAGATTCACTTTGGAAATTAAAATACTTTTCTTGTTCTTAAGCTCAGGGTCATGATCCATGTATTTGACCTGAATTAGTTTAATTCTAGTTTATGACATAAAAATGTAAATTATGTAGATTGCAGTGTCAATCAAACAGAACAAATTATTTGGTTTAATATGAATTGTTTATAGTATTACCTTCTTCAAATTGTTGCATTTAGGTTATATAAACTCCAATTCTTCTACACAGAATTATTTTTAATAAACATTTCCACTACAATACAGGAACTGGAGAAGACCGGGATAATAAGATGGCACGCAATATCTAGATAAATAAATAAGTTGTTATTTGTTTGAAAGTGATAAATGAGTGATTATTTGATAACTAATTAGGTATTTGCCTTTGATTATATTTACAACTAAGAAAAAAGGTATTAAAAGCAGATGAATTAAGAACATTAATTGTAAGGAAATCAATAAAAGCATGTGGTTGAAGCAAAATTTATATATATTTATGGGGAAAATACTTATGCTACATCATTGTGATTTAAATCATCACTATATTCAATATCAAATACTCTTATTGAGTTAAGGTTAAAAGTTTTATTTTGAGTTGTTTTTTTTTCTTCATAAGCATAAAATGCCAAGATGTTTTATAGGAAATGTTTTAGGTTCTGTTTGTATAAAATATAAGTTTTAGCATTATTTATCTTTATAATATCAATTGAGTTGTGCAAATATATACTTGAAATATAAAATTGATTCAACTTTCATTAATATACACAGCCACCTTAGAGTCACAAGGGACAGTTGTGCAATATCCAGTGAAAATCCCACAGGTGAAATGTTTATTTAAAAAAAAATACCCACTGGAATTCTTTTTCCCTTTAAGAAAAGTTGTGAAATACAGATGTTAAAGTAGGAAGCTAGGATGCATGAGTTTAGAATTGTTTTTTTATTTATTATTTAAATCAGTTTCTTTCTGTATGATTTATGAATGTCAGTGTATTGTTTGCTTACGTTTTTCCTGTTGTTAAGAGTGAAAATATCACTTAAAAATGGAAAAGGCTGCATTATTCAAAGATATAAAATGAAATTTAGTTCTAAATGGTACTTGTTTTGGTAGGGATTTAGCCCCTATCAAAACTATTAAAAGTATTAAAGAATTTCAATAAAAAGTATTAAAATAATTTTAATAAAATTTTGCACTTTCTCTAGGTATGGTGATATGAGAAGACAAATTGGTTTTGAGATTCGGGATATGTGGTATAATCTGGGTAAGAATCACAATATTTGATCTTTAGTTATGCTGCTTGTATGAATTTATGCCTGATTTGCAAATTTTGTGGACATATAATTGTATATTTATTTCTGTATTACTTTGTATTAATGTAGTTGATATATAGAAAATATACATACAATAGGCTCTTTATTGTTATGGCTTGTGCGACAAAGCCATTGACAAAAATTTTTGATGTGACAGATTAGTTTATACCCATAAACTAACTCATTTCAGGAATTACCTTAACTGAATTGTATTCATTAGTATACCACAGGAGTCCCCAAACTTGGCAGCTTTAAGACTTGTGGACTTCAGCTCCCAGAATGCTCCAGCCAGCATAGTTTAAAGCTGCCAAGTTTGAAGACCTCTGGTATACAGGATGAACAGTTCTTTTGAAAGTAGTAGATTGTAGTCCAATATTAATTTTTGCTTTGTTTTTAAGTATTTGAAATATGTAATTGTTTCTTTATTTACTTACTTTTGTTGCTTCAAGTTCATTGGTATCCTTAAGTCTAGTGCAGGGGTGTCAAACTGGATTTCTTCAAGGGCAATTTTGAAAGAGTATAAGATGGAACAAAACACAATCAATTGTATTGTTAATAAAATAGTTTAGAATATATTTAAAATATTTAGTAATATTTCTTTTGCAATTTTATTGTGGCCATTTTCTTACAGTCTGTGCTTTATGGAGTAATTAACATCAAATCAGGACAATTGCTTCCATCGAATGTCAGTGCAAATGTTGTAGATTGAAATATCACAAATTTAGTTGAATCATATCTATTATATTTTTAAAGTACCACAGTGGAACAGTGTTGAATTTAAAATATCAATTTTATGAGTAATTCTTAGCCAGGGTTGTAGAATGTTCAGTGCAGTACAGCAGTCAATGTTCCATTATACTGTATCTCCTGATTATTATGTGAATTCATATATGTAATAAGAAAGAAAATTAACATAATAGTAATTCTATGAGTTAGAAATAAAATTTGCTAAAACAGTTATGTGGTAAAGGAAATCACAGTAGACACTGCCTCTTCAGAAACTTCTCAATTATTTTCTTTGCTTCAATGTGTTAATGGCTGGAATCAAGAATAAAGCAAAATGCATCACATATTATTAAACAATTAAAACACCCTTATATGAACTCTGATTATGAAACCATAAATTACAAATTACAAAACCTTTCAGATATGTTTCCTAGAAATCTACTGCAACTGTTCCTGTACTGATGCTATTTTGCTATTACTGGTTACCTTTATCTTGTTAATAAGTAGATTCCTTAGAGTTAAGTCTTTTGATTGTATGAATCAAACCTGTTTAGGAGATCAGGTTCACATAAGTAAACAATAAGAAACACACAAAAATAGATATTGGGGAGGTTTGCTAATGTTCAGAAATGTGGAAAAGTACAGTACCTTGGAAAGAGGAAAGTGTGGACTTCTCTTGAAGCAAAAGAATGAACATGAAACAGATTGTTCTGTCACTCTTATAAGCTATTCCTAAAAACCTGACAATTGGTAGCTGGTTATTTTTCTTCTTTCTGAAGAGTGGGATATACTGTATCTTAGGTTTTTTTATTAGGTGTTTGGTATACATACTGTACATGATTTTAAGATAAAATATGATAGCCATCTTTAAGTGTCATATAGCAGAGTTGCTATACCGTATAATTAATGAAATTTATGATTCAAACTTGAGAACAGGTTGGTTAAAGCTCTCAGCTAGAAATCCAGAGACCATGAGTTCTTATCCTGCCTTAGACATAAAGCCAACTGGGTAATTTTGAGGGAGTCACTCTCCTCAGCTCTAAGTAAAAGACAAATGCACACTACTTCTCACAATCCTGTTTAAAAAAAACCAAAACTGCAGGGAGTAGTCCAAGCAGTCACCAGGAGTCCAGACTAATTGCCTCTTTGGGAACTTCCCAAAGAGTTCACCAACAGGAACAGGCAAAAACAAAAAGAAACTAGAGGCGAGATTAGGGAGCGAGAGAGGAATGGAAGGAGGGGGGAGGGAGAGAGGGAGGGAGGATAGGAAGGAAGGAAGGATTAAAACACAACTTCCTGATGGTGCAAATTATTAATGTATGGAACATGCTTTGGGTTCTCATTTGCCAGAGTTTTTAAAAAGTCTAGTATGTAAGCTGTCAGGATTTCCTGATTTGGATTGGATGAATCTATATTTGAGGTTTCATCCAATTATAAGCTCTAAGCATTTATTCAAAATGCTGAACCTCTCTAAACTGCACTGGAGGAATCTAAGCAGGAGCTCTGTAATTTACTTTGTAAAGTATGAGTTCTATGATTTACTTGAAGTGCAGAATACAGCAAGATTTTAATGTCATATTCCTTTTTAATTATATTATGTCAGTTAATACTGAATTTGGGATGTCTGCGGCTTCAGATGGCTTCTTTTCTTTATAATAATTTCTCTTCAGTTTTGTTCAGGCACCTTCAGGCACAGGATTTTGTAAATGTCCTTCCGCTCACTTCAGCTTGGCATTTTTCAAAGGCAATCTCTCTAATTCATTGTAAGACTATTGCCCTTCACAAAGTTTATCCTCAGCATTACTTTTTATGAAGAACATGTCTTGTATGAGTGCTGAAAGGTTAAATGAACTCAGCTGCTATTGGTATTTTAAATTGGAACCAGATTATTTTTTTGTGATTTTGAACAATTGCAATTTGGATTCTTATTATTTTGGTTTTATTCCTGTACACCATCCAGAGTCATTGTTGTAAGACAAGCGGTAAAAGAAATTGCATATACAAACACGTACATACATGGCACAGTTTGCGGATATTTCTTTTTTCATCATTTTTTTTTGCAATTGTTAGCTGTTTCATTCATCACTGATTTCAACAAGAAGACCATATGAATTTATCTTTCATGTTTTCTCTTTTCTTAGGGAGAGCATGACATTATTTCTGCATCTAATCATCAAATGTCTAGTAATACCATCTGTAGATCTATTATGCCTTCATGGGTTTCTAGCTTAATTTTGCGCTCAGATTATTACTCTTCTTCAACCAGAACTTCAGTTTCCAAAGTGTTGACCTAATAGATTTGACATCATATCAAGTTGGTGATATTATATAAATCTATTTTTCAGACAGGGGCAGTATCACTATTTTCAATACTCACAGAAAGAATGAGTATTGATGAAAGAGTGCCGTGAACTAATTTTTGACATTTGAGCTACAACTTCTCTGCCTTAATACTGTCAAACTCATAATTAGTAAGTTGGAAAAAGACATCTTGGAAGAAATTTAAAATTCACAGCCACTATAAGTAATTGGATATTACTTCTTGTTGCAGAAGATTGAGTGTTAAATTTGCCACTGTGCCTGTCACTTTTTTCTAAGTGTGTAGGAGGAATGTGAATATAAAATTAGTTGTTTTTAGGCTGTGCCTGACTTCTGGGAATAGAGGAATAGTCTAGCATTGACTGTATATAATTCTTAGTGAAAATTATTGAATGGTGGTATCTATGTAGCCTTGAAGCCTAACAGTATATGTCATCTGAACATGTCCAAGATTAATAAGGTAGTGTTATGAACTGACACTAGAGTACTGTAAAAGACAAGGAGGAGTTTATCTTACTGTCACAATTGAATGACTGTGCCTAAGGACTATATATAAGAACTCAACTCCAACATGATTTTTTTCAAGTCTTTTGGATTTTCTAGTCTCCCATAACTAAGGCCAATAGGCATATTTACAATGTGTGTAGGTGCCTGTAGGTGTAGTGGATTTAATTATTTATCCATACTGTTCCTAATCAGCACTTTTTTTTTCTTCACAAGCAAAATACTATCATTGAACACAATAATACAGTAAAATAAAAGCAATGAAATAATTCATTAGAAGCTTAAATATATTCAAAATTCTATTTGGGAGTTGTTGGTAATCAGGAGGCACATACATTTAATAACCAAATAAAAATAATTCTTAAAAATTCTAAAACATTGCACAACAGGATCAGACCAAATCACAATTAAGTTTTTGTTAATCACAAAGCTCCCCATAACTAAACAAAAAGATAATATCTCTCAAAGTCAGCACATGTCCAATCTCCAGCACTCCCATTCGATTAACAGGCACTTATGGAGAAGATGTAAGGATGCAGTGGCTCAGCGGGTAAGATAGCTGAGGTTGGCGATTGGAAGGTCAGCAGTTCAGTGGTTCGAATCCCTAGTGCCGCGTAATGGGGTGAGCTCCCATTGCTTGTCCCAGCTTCTGCCAACCTAGCAGTTTCGAAGCAAGTAAAAAATGCAAGTAGAAAAAATTGGGATCACCTTTGGTGGGATGGTAACAGTGTTCTGTGCTTTAGTCATGCTGGACACATGACCATGGAGACATCTTTGAACAGCGCTGGCTATTTGGCTTTGAAATGGAGATGAGCACCGTCCCCTAGAGTCGGAAACGACTCACACATATGTGCAAGGGAAACCTTTACCTTTATGGAGAAGATGTACCATTTTATTATTATTATTATTATTAGTCAAATTTATATACCGCCCCTCTCCCAACGGACTCGGGGCGGTGCACAGCACTTAACACTTAAACCAAGAAGGATAGTTTTTATCATTACGCCTTAGAGGTTACCAAGTAGGAAACTGGTAGTAAAGCTATTCCAACATACTTGGGGAATAATGCTAAAAAATGCTGACAATTCTCATTTTTATTTACATTGACATTTATAAGCCAGCCCACTCACAATTTGTGACTCTGGCTGATATACAATAATAAGAAAAAGAAAATAAAGATCCAAAATAGAAAAACAAAAACAGTACCATACCACATCCATACAAGACTATTTCTTTATCTATTTGTTCATTTATTTCTACTACCTACCATTTTTGCTGTGTGCACAGGAAAAGAATCAATCCTTGAATTGCACCTAGAAGCTTACTGGGAGCCAGTGTAGCTGCAAATTAGTGATGTTAACTGGGTGCCCTGAAGCGTATCCTGGACCAGCTGCAGTTTTCAGATGGTCTTCAAGAACAGCCCCATGTAGAATGTACTGAAAAAACTTAACCAGGAGATGCCTAAGTAACTGCAAACAGATATCCCCAATAAAGAGAACAGGTGTAATTGATTCACATAAAAATCCACAAACGTTTTATAAAGGTCCTTCTAGCCACCACTCCCACTTGTTTTCCAACAGGAGCCGCAAATCAGGAGAACCTCCAAACTACATATAAGATTCAATAGGAAAGTACAATCCTATCTAGAGCCAAGAATGAAAAAAAAATCCCAGAGATGGGTGTAGGGGATGGGATGGGCAAAAACACTAAGTCTTTCCAGGTTGAACCAGACCCCCTTCAAGAGTCCCATGGCCTCCCAACATTAGGACAGAATTGTGATAACATAACCTAGCTGGTGTGGGGCATAGATGGATAAGTAACATCATCAGCATACTGATGATCCTTAATCCCACGTCAGTGAATGATCTTTCCCAGTGGCTTCTTGTAAAGGCAAAACAGAATTAGGGAGAGGAACTCTGCAAGATGCATTAAAAATATTGCTGAATAGATATTAGATTCTGGTTCTTTTCATAATAACTAGCAGTACAGTAGAAAGAAAATGCCAACTGTCATAGAAAATTATTTCATTTTAACGTTTAAATTAAAGGAGTCATCTGGCACATATGAACACACACAATGCCCACTGATATGCAGAGGTAATTGCAGAGGATTGCAGCCTGTGAGTTTAAACTACTGTGTTTTTATTCATAAAGAAAGCCACAATGTAATGATGATGATATAAATTGAATATCTCTGCCTCAGTGGTGGGTTGGATCCAGTGGTGGGTTCTAAATTTTTCTCCTACTGGTTCTGTGGGCGTGGCTTATTTTGTGGGTGTGGCTAGGTGGTCACATGATTGTGTGGGTGTGGCTTAATGGTGACTTTCTTGTCTCCCTTTCCTTCTTTCTCTGTT
>JANHFP010001690.1:63192-73546 GCA_032468135.1 Calamaria suluensis | reverse complement strand
TATTGTATAATGACATTGTACGTATGTTTATTCCCTCCCTCCCTCCCTCCCTCCCTCCCTCCCTCCCTCTCTCTCTCTCTCTCTCTCTGTTATAACCTTCTGTAATTCTTGTTGCTTTGGAGGAATATATTTTTCCTAATCTCCACAATCCTAGGTTATAATGGCACATTGTAAGATTTATACACTTCCTTACAATTACATTAATGTAGTCATAGGTTTTTTAAAAAAATGTTACCTTCTATACTTCCTCCACACTATGGAATGTAGTGTAGGATAGCTGAGCTCCATACTTCTTCTACCTTTATGAAATAAATCAGAATGTCTAGCCAGGACAGTTTAATCTGAATTGGTTAATACTTACATTATTTAAGTATCTTTATATTACTTAACTCTTTATGTTTATCTTTCGGATTAGCCACCTTGAGTGGCTAAGTAGAATCTGTCGGTAAGCAGAGATAAAATTGAATTTGTTATTGCTGTTATTGAATAGATATTAACCAAGTTTTAGTTTTAATACTAAAAATATGCTTTTGAATGTAATTAAAATTTAATTATATTTTAACAGATGTGGGAAGAAGCCATTGTTTTGGGCAAAGAGCTTGCAGAACAATATGAAAATGAAATGTTTGATTACGAACAACTTAGTGAAGTACTGGTAGGTTTGTCTTTAACTCACTGTAAATGACTCTAATCACAATACTTAACATAAGTATCTCAGTATTAATTAAAAAGCAAATTCACATAAGACTGTGCTGATATCTGAACAGAGCATATTTCACAACATATTAAAAGTAACAATTTGAATTAGAAGTATTCCTTTTTAACAGAAAGCATATTTGCAACTGATTTTAGGTAGTCCTTGGATGGTAACCAGGATTGTAATTTCTGTCAATAAGCAATGCAATTATAAAACTCAGTGTCACGTGATCATATCACTTAGCAAGAGCAATTCTGACAGTCCTGGTTGATATTGTTAAACAAGGACGATGTGGGTTGTTAAATAGGTGCTGATTTCAGTATTGGTCTGTGCCTGGTTTAAGAGCAGAGTTTACCACAGAGTTATACTGAAATGTTTACTACTAAATGATTAGCTTGTGAAACTTTGTGCACAAAAAGTTTTAGCAAATGTTTTTGCATATATTTTCAGATGGATATGTAATTATTGTCTCTCTTGTTCTTTGTGTATAATAACTGATTATTCAAGTACCTCCTATTCTCTTATAATGCTTCTATATAGTGCCAAGTATAAGTTGGTGTAAAAGAATATTATGATATCTGAATTGAATCAAGCAGCAAACTAGAACCAGAAATTTATATCTAACATAATTATACTCTAAAGATGCAAAACATCTTGGCTATCACAGAATTAAGTCTGATGAAAAGTAAAGCATTTTTATTCAAAATACAAAATCCCCAAATCCTATGCCATTAATTGTGCTGGGCTTGACTAATATGGCATACAGAGAGACACTGCATCTACACCTATGCAATGCTCTCCTCACCAAAAAAGAAGATGGTATATAAATTTGGTGTCAGTGAGTTTAAATTAAAAGGTTCTAATTCATTCCATGACAGTTGCCCATATGAAGGATACTGCAAAATCTTCATTTCCAGCCAAGTCTTGGGATAAGGATATTTCGAAATCTCCATTTCCACCCACTCTGGCGCCAGCCAGAGGGTGGTATTTGCTAGTTCTCTGAACTACTCAAAATTTCTTCTACCGGTTCTGCAGAACTTGTCAGAACCTGCTGGATTTCACCCCTGGGCCTCTTGATGCAGAACTTTCCAATCAATTCTTCTAGCTATAATCTTTCTGTAGAGGAAGCAGACATGTTTTACATCTAAGAATTGAGTATAAGGGAAGAATATGCTTGAATACATTAGTATTGGATATTAGAAAAGATAATTAGAAAAGAAAAGCAGCATTGTGACTTAGGGGTACTACTCTTAGTAGTAGTGCCAGAATAGAGCATTAGATTATTAAGAGTTGAAAATTTGATTGCTATTCTTTCCTGGTTCAATCAAAAGCATATAGTAATATACTGAGATGGAAGAAATACTTCCAATAGTTTCATTTATCTCCTCATTAAACGCCTGCCCCATTTGGAAATATACCATTGTATATTTGTTCCACCTGATTCAGCTGTAAAAGCTGCAAGTAATTTTCTGTATTTGACCATCAGATTATCCCCTTGACTACTAGTTGATACATTTGCAAAAAACTTTCAGTACAGCCCATAAATAAAACAAATTAAGAGAAATTGGTCTTCTCTTTTCCATTTATTAGTTAGATTTTTGCATACAAAGTAACACCTTGTTAACATAGCATCCTATAGACCTAGGAGGAAGTGCATTGAATGTTTCTTATTTGTAAGTAGCTGTGATTATGAAGAAAAAGAAAATACAATATCCAGAAAAAGAATGTTCTAAAAATTATGTTTTCTTAACACAGAAAAAACAAGCACAATTCTATGAAAATATTGTGAAAGTAATAAGACCTAAACCAGATTACTTTGCAGTTGGTTATTATGGACAAGGATTTCCAACATTTTTACGGGTAAGTAAAAAAAACAAAACATCTCTACTTTGATTTTCCTGCAGGCCAGAAAAACTCATTATGTATTTTATATACTTTGAATGAAAGACAGTATTCCAAATGTTCATAAATCCATTTTATTGAAAATAAAATAGAGTGGAAGATATAGTAGGTGGTCATGGTACAATAATGAATACTTGTTTCAGTTTTATTATTGAATTTTGACTAATATTTTGATACATTTTCAGACATTTTCTGGTGCTCTAGAATTTAACTCTGTGCTCCCACCCTAGTTTCTATAGGCTGAGTAAGTCATTCACCAATGTTTTATTTCCCATGGTTGAACGCTGGATGAAAAGCCAAGTGAATCATGAAGTCCACCTGTGTTTTACTAAAAAATATTGCTAGAAAATGACTCATATTTCCTTGCTGGCTTCACAGTTATAGAGATAAATGCTAATAACGTTGAATAACTAAATGCAGCCTTGTGGAAAGCTATGAGGAATCACTTAGGAGGTAGCAAAGCTATCCAAAATATTTGAATTTAGGTAAGGTGTAGAATGTGAAATAACAGTGCTATCTTAAAAAATGAAACAGAGTTTTCACATGTTCAAATGCATTATTTCTTTCTTTTATAGTAGAAATATACTGTAATAGCAGAAAAGTATGTGCTGAGTCGAAATGCAAATAAACTTTTCATAAACAGAATATAATGAAGCTAGGTTTACAAAAAATATTAATCAAACTATGTTAGCTTTCTTAATGAAACAATAGCATTTGTTGTGAGGAAGTAAATGTAAGGCTTAGTAGTCATAAATAAATGTTAATAATAATTATTCCCCTGCCTACTTCTTTTATATTTATCCATTTTGCGTTCCAAACACTTTGATCCTTATATAGCAGTAATAAAAATGCACATAAGATTTTAATCCAAAGAAAATAATAGACCCAGTAAAATCTTTGGGAACATTGTTTTTGTTGAGTCTATAATTGACAGGTTTGGTAGATATCAGTGGGTTTTTTCCCTGTAAATCCAGATTTAATCTATAAAGAGCACTTTTAAGGGAATTTAACCAACCAGCAGAAAATGGTCATAATCATAAAAGAACTAATGTACACATTTAATTCAAAAATGTATCAGAATAAAAAAAATTGTGGATGTTAAATAAATATGTGAAAGTATAAGCATATTCTTGTTTCAGGATCACTTTTAAAAGAGGCTACGGATTTGTATAGAATTTTATTTTCTGTTGGTCTGTTGGAAATGTTTACTTTCACAATGCAGAAGCAATCAAAGATGTTCTCAACCAGAAATTGTGTGCATATGTATATTTAAGTGGAATCTGTCAAAAACTTAAAGCATACATCTGTTTATAGAGCAAAGTCTTTATTTATCGAGGAAAAGAATATGAACGCCGTGAAGATTTTGAAGCAAGATTATTAACGCAGTTTCCTAATGCAGAAAAAATGAAGACTACATCACCTCCTGGTGAAGATATTAAAAATTCTCACAGCCAATGTATCCTTTAAACATTTAAATGGCCTTATTACATTAAATGTAATAAGAATATCAACAACTTATGGGGTTCTTGTCGTACATACGTTATCTTATTGCTACATATGAATTTTATCTAGGCCAAGATTGAGTGAGATTTAGCCTCACTTGGCTGATCATGAAGAAAGCTAAACCCGTTTGGGTTTGGATAGAGTGATGCATCAAGAATAAATCCCAAAACTATACATTAGAATGGAAAATGGTGGTGGGGGGATAGCAGCCGGTAGACTACGTCCTTTCCATATTGTGGTCAAAGAAATCATAAAGACTCAAGCACAACTTGAGTGAATTATTTTTTACCTTTACTCAGTGTGTGTGTGTGTGTGTGTGTGTGTGATAAGTTAAGTATTCTAGTTGCATAACTTTAATTAGACATCACTGTAATTCTTAACACGGAACACAGATATCCAGTGCTTTACAGTAAAGCCAAAACTGGACTTACCACCAAAATTTCACAAGCCTGTATCAGAGCAAATTTTAAGGTACAGACATTCGAAATGAGCAATTACTCTGAATAGCTTTCATAGTCTGCACTTGGTTAAATGTATTACCTGCTAAATGGCCTGAAGAACTGCATCTAAATTCATCAACACAAAAAGAAAGAGACAGTTTAAGGTGCAGCAAGAGATTATCTTTTTTACATTTATCTCAGGAAAAAAATAATAATTTTGATTTAATGGCTGCTCGGTCCCTCATTCTCTGTTTTCATTTATTTTTCAATATTGATAAAATTTGTGCCTGGCTTTTTGTTAGTGCAATTTCTGTTTTACCTGTCTTCAACATGTATGCACGAGGCATTAGCCCTGATAGATCAGTACTTTCAATAAGGTTTCATTTTCTTATTTCTTAATCTAAATAAGGGATTTTTGCAACTCAAAATGACCTATGCCTCCTTGTAATTCCTTCTAGACAGTTTCCCATAAAATAAATGAATGTGGTCTAAATATTATATACCACTAGTAACCAAAATGAAACATTTCCTGAACAGTTATCATGGCAGCACTATCTAAGGCAGTACTGTCAAACTCCTATCCCATGGATCAGATGCGTCATGCACTGGCCACGCCCACACCCAGTTTAGCGAAGGAAAAAAAGTTCTGATGTATCACATGACACTGCCGTGACGACGTGAGTTTGATACCCCTGATCTAAGGCCTTGGTATACCATTAAAAAAACATATCTTCATATTATGAAAACTATGTTTAAAACTATTGTTATTTATTTGAAAAACTAATATGGTCATAGGCATTCTCAAAAGGGGCGAAGTCATGTCGTGTGTCATAATGTCATCACCAAGTTGATTCAAATTACATGTCGGCCACAGATGTCATGAAAACAATTTGCCAAATAATTCATAGTGAATACCGATAGTGTCAATAGCATTAAACTCTTGACAGCCTTGAAAAAGCTTCCCTAACCAGATTTATTAAAAGAGAAAAGGGACTTGATTACAGAAATCTCAACAATTGAATTTATAGGGAGTTCATTTTCATTGCCTGGGAGAGGGGGAACATTTTTAAGGATCAACATATGAGCTGCTTCTCAGTTTTACAGATAATAGAATAATGAGTGTGTGTTTTGAACTTAGTATTTTTCAGTCTGCCATCCTCTTTCTCAGAATCTGAGAAAAAGAATCCTCTTTCTCAGGTCTCAGTTGAGAGAGTCCTAATGCAGAATTTCTATTCAACCATCAAGAGTGGCTCATGACTGATCACAATCTCTTAATATATCTTTATAAGAAAAACCTGACTCCAGGTTTTGCTTTTTACTTTGCCTGCACAGGCCTACAGTACTGGCTAGTTGTGATATTGCAGAGCCAGAAAACTTTGCTATATGCAGATTAAAATTTATGAAAACATGACACTCAGATTTTTGGTGAGAGAGTGGGATGACCCAATTCAATTTATCATTTAGGGGATTGTGATACTTAAATTTGAAAATCCTAGTTTTAGGCTACTAGGATACATATATTAGCCCTATAACAATATCACACTTAATTATAATGCTTAATACTGAAAGACTTATTGTTATCTTAGGTATTATGGCCATATAAGAACATACATGCCATTGTATGTTTTTTCTCTTTCTAGTTTCTATAGGGTAAATGAGGTTCAGCGGTTTGAGTATTCAAGACCCATTCGAAAAGGAGAGAAAAATCCAGACAATGAATTTGCGGTAATTTGAACATGTTATGCACTTTCCCTAACGCCTTTTAAATATGCTTGTATAATATGTAAGAGAGAGCCTAATACACTTTTTGTAAATCTTTACAGTTTGTATGAATATATGACACTTAGTTTCTTATTATCGAATTTCTTGTCATCAAATGCAAGATGAACAAAAATATGAAACATTTAGTGTTTAGTTTTCTTAAAAGTGGTTGCAGTAATGTAAATATTCTAGTCATGAAAAATTAATTCTTGCATCAATGGTTTTCATTAATACCAGTTTTTTCCCATTTAGTTTAACTAATCTATGCTTTAAAATACTTCATTCAAAAACTAAAACTGCTCCATTGAATTAGGCTCTCTGTATGCATCACATTATTGGCAAACAAAGATTATAAACACTTTATTGAGGCTAAATTACAAATAATATTAAATGCTTCTTTGAACATAATATGCAGCTTGTATCAACTGGATGGAAGAGAGAAATAATTAAAGGAGTCAGAATAGGAAAAGAGGAAATTAAACTCTTTTCCTCCACTTTCTTAAACTGATATTTACACCAGTTGGGGATTTTATCTCGTTCTAAACAACAGCTCTCTACAATTTTATCCTCAATAAATAGCTGTCTACAAAATACTAGAGGATGAAATAATTGTTTGCAGTATAGTTGTTTATGTACATGTTTAATATTAGGGGACAGATAATTGACTTGCCTCTTCTATATAAATACAAACGCTCCTGACAAAACATAAAGAACATTAATTAAACTGGATGCACAAGTGTTCTTTCACCAATTTTGGGTGGTTGTGTTGCCACTGTGATATTAGTACATTTGCTACCAGGCTTTCTACAAATTTTGAGTTAAGCCTATTAGTTTATAAGCATTTTACCTGAAAACTTTTCTCTTAAATTACAGAATATGTGGATTGAAAGAACTATTTATGTGACAGCGTATAAACTACCTGGTATTTTAAGATGGTTTGAAGTCAAATCAGTATTTATGGTAAGCTTTAGTCAGAAGATTGTGTAATAAGATTGACGATACTTATTAGATGGACGATACTTTTAAACAAATCAAAATGTATATAATTTGCTGATCCTTATATTTGAATGTTTGCAGAAATGTTCCATGAATTTATATTTGCATCAGTCCTTCTAGGGCAGGGGTGTCAAACTCAATTTCATTGAGGGCTGGATTAGGGTTGTGTTTGATCTCGGAGGACCGGAGGGTATGTGTGGTAAGGGAGTCATAGTGGGTGTGGCCGGTTGCTCAAGATGTGTTTATTCACCTTTTCTATTCCTTTCCACAGTTCTTTACTATAACCATTTTCCTATCTCTTCTACCAGATATTACTGGCAATCTTTTATTACTAATTTTTCATACTCCACTATTTTTTTTATTTCTAAATTTATGCTGCATTGTTTAATAATAAATTGTTCTTCCAGGCAGAACATCTATTTATTCTATTGCATTTTTGTTATTCAACTAATAATAAAAATACAATAGCATAAATAACATGATAATACAAGGTCTAACAACAGAGGTAAATTCCCAGGATAGTAAATAAAAATGGCTGTCTATTATCGATTGTTGATTGTAGATTAAATGGACCAACAGTATGTAACATCTGGCATTAAATTGTAGTATTAAATAGGATGTTACTTGTTTTCCATCCAGATCATGCACTTACTTGAAGCCATATAATTGTAATCCAATCCAATTCAGTCCTCCTGAAACACTCTGCCAGCTCAAAATGGGTCCCACAAGGCCCTGTGTGGCCCATTTTTGGCCAGCAGAGTAGTACTGAAGGCCATGGAGGCAAAAAACTGGCTGCGGGGACTGCATGCAGTCTTCCCATGGCCCATTTTTGCCAGAAGAGGCACTGGTCCTTTGATATTTCTAGGCCAGCCCTGTGGGCCAGATTTAAGCACCCCGCAGGCCAGATCCAGCCCACAGGCCTTGAGTTTAACACCTTGAGTTTAGAAGAAAGTTATATTTCCTATCATTCTTCTCTTCTCAAACGTCCTTCAATTTCTCTAGTAAGATTTCTTTCTTGTCTTCCTCTATATTTGTTCTACTTTGCCTGTTTCACTTTAAAATGGGTGACCAGATCTTGACAATGCTCAAGGTGAAAGTCCTGTTGATGCATCTAGAAATAAAAAGAACATTTGATACTAAAGATTTCAGAAAACCTATAACAAGTGTCATACAGTATGTGTTTTTGGTGCTATATCAATGAATATGCAAAAAAATTATTTAGTCAGCAAAAGTAAGTCCTGTTGCTGATTGGGTTCAGATCACACATTCCTTCATATAAAATTAAGCTAAATAAAACAAATTATGTAAGCAGACAAGATACAACCTCAGCAATATTCTGAAAGAGTGTTTATAAAAGTAGATTTAATGAATTAGGTTTGATAAACTCTCCAAAGAACTCTAGACTGAAATGTATTATATCATTAAAAAGGAAACAAAAATATTGCAAAAAGCAAAAGAAGCCAAACTATACTTCTGCTGGTATGTTGAAAATAGCTAAAGAAAGGTGGATAGTAAAAGAGAGAGGAAAATTCACCCTCACCAAATACTGAGTTTTAGAAAAGAAAAAAAACAAGGAGTTATATCTAAAGGCAAAGGAAGGAGTTGAAAACAATTTCAGATATCAAGGCAATCTTTTGTGCAAAGGTGTACACAATCAAAAAAAAACAAACATTTCCTAGACAAAACTATAATGCTTTAACTAAATATAAGAACTGTCCCCCACAATCTACAAGTTGATACCGATGAAGGAGTAAAAAAAAACATTGGTAACAACAAAACCGCAGAAATGAAATACCAACAGAACTGTTTAAAGCTTTGCACGATAATTACTAATTTGCAGTTAGTAAGCAGATGTGGCAAATTAACCAAGATTAAGGAAGTGGAAAAAATCAATTTAAATTCAGCATCAGAAAAACTTCAGGGCTAAAAATTGTTGAAGCCACCAAACAATTGCAGATACCTGATAATGAGAAAATAGTCAAGGTTTTGCATTCCATGCTTCAACAATCCATGGAACAAGCACTGTCAGATATACAAGCTAGATTCAAAAGAGGCAGCTCAACTTCTGGATAATGAAGAAGGCTAGAGTTCCCAAAAGACATTTTTAAATTGATTGTTCTAAGGGTTCTTACTCTATAGATACAATAAATTGCCTGAGCAATTTATTGAAAAATGAGTGTACCAGGCCACCTAATCTGTCTACTGAAAAAAAAAAAACCTACAGTGAGCAAGAAGCAACAGAATACAATATGAAGGAACCAAATGGTTCTAATCTAAGAAATTAGTGCACCAAGACAGTACCAAACTGTCTCCTTATTTAGTTATATGCAGGAAAAATCCTGGATTAGAAGAAATAGAAACCGAAACTAAAATAGATGGGAGAAACAACAACAACCTAAAAAACATGCTGATGATACTTTTTGATGGCTGCAAGCAACAAGAACATAAAATGAAGCTCTTATTTAAGGTGAAAGAAGAGAAACTTCTTCATCGGCCACTAACCCACTAATTAATATTAGACAAACTAAGATTATGTCAATACCAATCCAATGCAAATGTACTTCAAAGATGAAGTAATAACAGACTATGGTCAAAAATTTGCAAGAACAGTGATTGTAGTCATGAAACAAAGAGACGTCTGTGAGAAAGACTATGACAGGTTTATACAATATATAAAATTGCACAAATAATACATTGATAACAAACATACATATTCCGAAGACACTTCGATTTCCAATTGTTATGCAATCTTTTGAAAGTTAATTTTAGTGGGGGAGAGAAATCCATTTAAATTCTAGTGTGTAGAATATGGGCACCCAACCCCCAGCCCATGGACTGGCACCAGGACACTGCATGCCAGAAACCAGGAGCCCCATCCATGGGATGCAGGGAGCATGCAAAACCATGCCCCCTACAGTCCGCGTAAAAACCTCCCTCCACAGAACCAGTCCCTGGTGCCCAAAAGGTTGGGTGTCGCTAGTGTAGAAAATTGGTAAGAATACTTTCAACCAAAAGACTTCTTCAATACTAGATGAATTAAAAGCACACAGCTTTC
>JANHFP010001690.1:31007-41263 GCA_032468135.1 Calamaria suluensis | reverse complement strand
ACTGCTAGGTTGGCAGAAGCTGGGACAAGTAACGGGAGCTCACCCCATTACGTGGCACTAGGGATTCAAACCGCTGAACTGCCGACCTTTCGATTGACAAGATCAGCTGCCTTACCCGCTGAGCCACTGTGTCCCTCAGGAGCCATTACTTAAACAAATAAGGGATTTTATTGTGGATACTGTGATACCTATGCTAATAAAGTAGTGCAATCTAATATTATATTTATTTATTCAATTTGTCCATCTCAAACCAATGACTTTGGGAGGCAAACAAGAAAGAAGCTCTACAAATAGCAGCCAATCTATCTGCATCAACCTAACCTTCACACATTTAGGACTGTAGGCCAGATACCAAGTCAGGACTTCAAGGCCTTATGAAAGTCCAACAGGGTCAGGACCATTCTAATATCTGGAGGGAAAATGCAACTAATCCCAGAGAAAGGAGAACCAGCAAAACACCTGCTGCCCACCCCAACTTTTGAAGCAAGCCTAGAAGGATACCATGATTGATGTTACTGAAGGCTGCTGCTGAGAGATCAAGAAGAGCAAGGATGGATGTACTACAGATTTTTCTCCTGCCAGAGGTCATCCAAGAAGGCAATCAATGTTGACTCAGCCCCCACATCTTGTCCTGAATCGTGGCTGAAACAGGGCCAGATATTGTGCTACAAGGTCTTTTGAAATTATTGTCGACCACTTTCTATACAACCATCCCCAAAAAGGGTTGGGGATTGGGCAAAAGTTTTCTAGATTGGTTACGTCATGTGATGTTACCTTAAGTGCCAGTGGGACTACCCTTACTCAAAGAGGAATTAACCTCTTCCCAGACCCAAGCATGTACAGGTAGTCCTCAACTTATGATCGCAATTGAGCCCAAAACCTATGTTCTAAGTGAGAAATGTGTTAAATGAGTTTTGCCCCTTTTTACAATTTTTCTTGCCACGTTTGCTAAGTGAATCATTCCAGTTGTTATATTAATAACATGGTTGGTATGTGAACCTGGTTTCTCCATTGACTTTGCTTGTCAGACGTTCACAAATGGGGATCACATGACTCTTGAATACTGCAACCATCATAAATACGAGTCAGTTGTATAACTGCAAATCATGTGACCATGGAGATGTTGCAATGGTCATAAGGGTGAAAAGTAATTATAAGTCACTTTTTCCAGTGCCGTTGTAACTTCAAACGGTCACTAAGCAAACTGTTGTAAGTCAAGAGCCACCTGTATTGACTTCCAGCTAGCCTTGGCCAGCCAAGAAGGGCATGGATCTAACATGGAAATGACCAAGCTAACAGCTACGAAACCCCTCTCCTCTTCCTCAGGATCAACAGGTTCAAGACCCTGCATGCATGTATACCTTATACATACAATATACCAAAACAACATAGTGGACCTTGTAAAAAGTTCCAAACAGTGAGAACAATTAACCAGTGGAAAAGCTTGCCTTCAGAAATCATGGGTGCTCACATCACTGGAGGTTTTTAAGAAGAGACTGGACAGTAACTTGTCTGAAACGGTATAGGATCCCCTGCTTGAACGGGCTGGACGAGAAGACCTCCAAAGTCCATTCCAGCTCTATTCTATTCTAATACCATGAAAATATTCTTTACTGTTCAGAAAAGCTTGAGAAATATAAGAAATGAAGTTCTGACTTAATTTTCCTCTCTGTCAAATCTCTTTCCCTCACTTTCCGTGTGTACTTTATTATGGCTTCTAATTCTCTTCCTTATCTCAGTTATTATATTAGAACATTCTGTGTGCTTTCTCTTCCTGAGAAACAAAGCCTTAACTCACAAAGTTCCACTGTTCAGCATTGTAATCACTGTGCATTGTCTTTCCTTATGCTCTGCAAAAACAGGAATATGTGCCTTCTGGTTGAACTACAGGTCCTCTGAATGTTGGATAAAAAAAATCAGGACGTAATTCTTTACTCATTCTGCTTTCTCTATCACATTTCTTAATTCACAAGACTCTTCCATGTATCTATTCACATCCAATGTTTGCTATCACATTTGCCATGAGGCTTATGTTATGTTGGGAGATAATCTGAGGATTTAAGGATATGTGCTTCTGATTTTTTTCCCATAACAAAGATAGGAAAATTGTTTAATTCTGCCTTCAAGTTGAAAGGCTAATTATGCAGCATCCAGGTAGTTTAAATAAATAAATTGTTGTTTAGATCTGCCCCTCCTGTTTTCCCCCTTACACAGGTTTTGCTGAATAAATTTGGAATGCAGTAAGACAGTATTTAATTTACAGCCTTCTGTCTCCAATGTTTCAGTTAAATACTTTTGCTGCCAAAGTAAAGCTGCTGTTTTTGACAGTGTCCAAACTGTTTCCTGCATAGTTATTTATCCTTCTCTCCCTTTGTGGTTCTATTGTATATTCTGACTGATTCAAAGTTGACTCATCCTTCCATCCTTTTGAGGTTGGTAAAATAAGGATCCAGATTGTTGGGGTCAATATGCTGACTCTGTAAACTGCTTAGAGAGGGCTGTAAAGGATTGTGAATATCCTTTATATAAGCGAAGCAGTATATAAGTGCTATTGTTGTTGCTGATATTCTCTGCTATTTAACATTTAATTTCCTGGAGAAATGTGCACTTTGGTGTAGTGCTGACATACAGATTCAAGACTCTAAGGGTGTCGAATCCTGCCTTAATAGTAATAATAGACTGGATGAGATAAAATTCACACCCAAGCAAAAAAAGAGAGTCCTGATAAAACAGGACAAAGGATGGAAGTGAAACCTATTGTAAAGAAAGTTGCACTACAACAGAAAGAAAAAGTTCTTAATTTAGCTATGTTCTTTGGTTCCCAGCTGTTAATGGATTTGCAAATCGACCCTTTGGCAAGGAATGTGATTGCACACAATTATTATGGGTATGCCAGATACATTTCCTGTCTGAGCTGTTCAAATTTTGACAATTGTTTTCCAGCCCATCTTTACTCTTGAAGTGAGTTTCACATAGGCTACCTTGAAAACTAGCCAGAAATTATATTTTAATGAAAATGTAAATGACCAGGACACTGATGAAAACAAGAAACATAGCTGCAGTAAAAGATCTGCATTAGTTACCAGTTTCCTGCTGAAAATAATTTAAAGTGTTAAATTAGCCCTTAAAGCCCTAAGCAGATTGTGACATTTTATAGTTAGGATATAGTTGGGAACTTTACATTTTGACTGGATGGACAACTTTAAAAAACATGGGATAGACTATATAATATGATATAAAAGATGGGAGAAGTGTGATCAAGTCAGAATACTTTTTGCTACAAATTATGGAATAGCCCTTGAATAATTCATGTAAAATATACACCTTAAACTCAGAAAATTAAAGAGAGAAGTTGTACCAGAAAGATATGATTTGGGAAACAAGCAGTTGGAATATAAGATCAATGTAAGTTGTGGATTGACTAGGTTTACCTTGTGCAAGATAAGAGGAGTTTGTTGTGATAAGATATATTGTCCAAGCAAGGATAGATGAGAAATATCCCCAGTATTTTGAAGAGGAAAAGATCCATGAGGCTTTTAGAGCAACTTACGAAGATAACCAAAGAAAGGTAGAAAATGAAAGCCCTGGTTAAGGAGAAGAATGTCAAGCAAGATAGAGAGGGAAAGATACTTCAGTTAAGAAAGTCAACAAAGAAAGGATATAGATGATGATCATCATAATCATCTCAGATTATGAGATTATGAGATTACCTTAATAGGTTTTAGGTTCTTGGTTATGACTTGAACTGTTAAATTCTCAGTCTCAGACTGTGAATTGAATTGAAGATTATATATTCAATAATAATAGGTAGAAAAAAATTCCAAACCCAGTTGAACATCTGGCTGACCGCAATGATCATCATAATCAACAACAACAACAGTAATAATAATAGGAGGAGGAGGAGGAAATGGTGAAGGCAGATTTCAGAAAATGCAAATGTATATAAGATAGCTAATAAAAGATAGGTGATGGAAAGAGAATACAAGATGGAGATTTACCGTTGCTTTATTGAGTATAATAAGATCCTTGACATATTGTAGCTAAGATCATGTCAGAATGTAGTCAAGATCATGTCATACAATCACTAATAAATGTGCCAGAACACCTAATTATTTTTCTGCAGAATTCTTTCAGTAAAAAAAAAAGCTGTTGCAAAAATTGAATGTTAGGAAACAGAGAGGTTCATAATAAGGAAGGTAATCAGATAAAGAGGGATATTGCCCCAACTTATTTGATTAGAGAAAAGGCATTATCTACATTGATTGCTGACTAGAATCCGCTTAAGGACTTTGTGTGTAAAAATGAAAAAAAATGAACTTATGACTTATGGTTTTGATGCTTAAACAGGATAGGTTGTAGAAAAAAGTAATAGAATATATCTTTAGAGAGAGGTCAAATATATTTGTATTTATAGTTGCTGTGAAGAATATTTGAAGCTACTTTTTTCTTTCTTTTCTATCTTTAATCTTTTTGCTGCTTGTCAGTTTTTATTACTTTCTTTTTTCTTTTATACTTTTTATTCATTTGTATTAGCTTTTATCTTTTTATATAAAAGTGTTAATAAGAATATATACATACACACATATTGCTCCAAATTTGTTTAAATTATATAGTGAATATATTATTAAAATTGTAAGATATGATAGCTGGAATCAAAATGGAAGTCAAAATATAATTTTAGATTTGGTAACAGATCATTTCATCAGTCAAAAGTAAATAAGATTAAAAGTATCCAAAGTGAAAAATCCAGGTTAATGTTAAATGTGAAGTAGACAAAAGTAACATCCAACCGCATGCTTACTAAATTTACAGCTAAAGGTGGGGAAAAAAGTAGTTAAATTAATTTTCTTGGTCTCTAGAATAAAGATGGCCCACATGCTATAGAAGTAAAAAGATTAATCTTAGAGAGCAATGACAAACTTGGATATTTGCTTTTTCCAATGTAAAAAGGTAATGCTTTGAAAGATTGATACACAAAATGAGAAAACAGATGCCACTGAATTATGGCTTTAGAGACAGTAAAGAGTTCCAATCAATCCTAGAGCCAAATAGAGAGTGGCAGCTTCCTTGAGGCAATAAAAAGCAAGCCACAGTTCACATACTTTGGACATGTGGTGAGAATGGATGATGAAGTACAAAAAAAATATGGTAGGCAAGAGTAAGAAGACTTGAGGAATGGAAGGACAATGGGTTAGGCAGATAGACAGAATTAAAGCTATTACTAAACATTCTTAGTAGAGCTATATGTTGTCACTGAAATCAGGTTGAGACATCACATGCTTCTCCATGAATAAATTCATTGATAGTACAGTGGTTCAGATAGTTAACAGCCCAAAACTATTGCGATAGCTGGTCTGTGTCTTCTTTTTTTAAAACTCTCTTTATTGTATTTGGAAAAAGTAAAAACACAAAATTCCAACAATTTTTAAAAAAAGAAAAAAACACCAAATAAAACATTGAGAAAGGTATATTAAAATGAGAAAAAAACCACACATATAGACATATTATACCACCTAATTGGATACTGATTAATATATTACTACCAGCGGTGGAAGTCAAAAATGTTCCCTGGCGGTTTTGTATGGGCATGGCTTGGTAGTCATGTGACTGGGAAAACCAACTATCAAACTTTACACAAAAATAACACAAATGCTACACAACTGACTCACACACAATGCAAAAGCAGCTGGCCTTCACACAAAATGGCCCCTGCAACAAGCAGGAACCTCAGAGTCACAGAGAGCTGAAAAACAAACTATCATACTTTACACAAAAATACAGGTTCGGGCAATACCATGTTTTCCCAAAAATAAGACCTTGTCTTATATTTTTTTAACCCCAAAATAAGCCTTATTTTCAGGGAGGTCTTATTATTTTGTGGCACGTGGAGAAAGATGGTGCTCCTGTCTTCTGTCTTACCTGATTGCCAGCTCTGCATGTAAATATTTTCGGGGAGGGCTTATTTTCAGGGGGGGCTTATTTTAATACATGTGCTCAAAAGCCCAATTGGGCTTATTATCAGGGGATGTCTTATTTTTGGGGAAAACAGGGTAGGTAGTTAAAAATGCTTTAAAAAGTAAAAATAAAAGTTCATGGAGCACAGCTGATTGTTGCACCTTTTTTTTTTCTTTTTAAAGCATTTTTTACTACCTATTGCCAGAACTGGTAGTAAAAAAGATGCTTTAAAAAAGTAAAAAAAAAAGTTCAGACAATCATCTGTGCCACACAAACTTTTTTTAAAGCACTTTTTTTACTACTAGTTCAGGCAAACCAGTAGCATTTTCAGTACAGGTTCCGGTGAACAGCCCCAAGTTGGTAACATTTCACCCCTGATTACTATAGTATTGGTTTCTCACCCCTTGGAGAAACAGGCCCAGAAAACATTTGTAAAAATGATTTAAACTACTAATTATTGACTCGTCATCCATACTAATAACTATATTAATGGCAACATAGTTAACAGGACGAACAATAATAATAAGGACAATGTTAAAATTTTAAAACCCTCTGTTAACAAACTCTTATTCTAATCAATTTGTAGAAAATTTACCATGGCGTCTTATCTATCCCAAATCATAAGAGTTAAGAGTAATTTGTCCTGGGTCAAACATCTATGTTGGTGTCTTAATACCATCTATTATCAATTGTTGCCTAGTTAAATATAATAAATTCAGTCTCTTCAATCGGTGTATCTTCCCAACAAAGTCCAGAGGAAAGTGGTTTCTGATTAAATGTGTCAAGGTCATTTCCCAATATTCTTCAGTTCTCCTAAGAAAAACCAGTTTATCCCTTCATCATTCAGACAAGCTTCTGCTTTTGTAAAAGAATGCAGGCTTGAACTTCAGAGAGAGGTATGCAGTCGACTTAGTTGGTTTTGCATCTCTACAGTCCATATTTCTTTCCAGATTTTCCAATGAGTCTGCAGCTTTCAAATCACATTCCTTATGTAAATCCTATTTATCCAGAGTTACAGTATATGCATCTGAATATTTTAATAGCCAATATCTTTCATCAATGTTTGTCTTCTATGTAGAAAAGTATTCCTTGCAAATGACAGAAGGCAATTGCAACTTGTAGTCAAGGAGAATATCTTGCATGAGTGTCATGTGATCGCTTATTTTATGGATCCATGATTAAATGGGCTTATATGTGCTTGAATTGCTATACATGATCAGCATGCTAATAGGCAATGTTCAATATTTCTGTGTGATAGCAAGATGTATCTTATTAACACATTTTAAAAGTAGGATATATCTTGACAGTAATCCCATCATACACATGGAAAAGGAAGTAAAGAGACATATCCAAGTGTAGAGATCTTCCTCAACATTTACTATAATCATTTAAATTTGATCCAACTTTATACATTTGAATTCATTTGAATTATCCATACTTTTCATTATAAAAATACATACTGAAGTTTTTTAGATAACATAATGTCATTGGAGTGGACATCCTGAAGCTCTTCAAATGTTTAACTAAAACCTCAGTAGTCCTGGACAGCATGGCCAGTGATAAAGGATCCATTGAACTGCAGTTCAGTAGCATCTGAGTGAGCATAAACTCTCGCCCTATAATAGAAGTGGAGGATGACATATTCATTTCAGTGTCCTTAGCTTTAACTTGCAAAATACTTCCATAACTGAATACAAAATCGGTTATACACTAAATAGAATAAAAAAAAACAAATTCAAAAGAAAGGGAGTTTAATTTAAAACATAGGAAGCCTACTCAAAATGGAAATAAAATTTTAATCTCAATTAATCTAAAATTGCATGCAAAACCTTATATACCTTTAAAAGAAGAAATATATAGTAGTAGAACTAATGAAGACAAAAGCATTATACGATAATGGTACCCCATTTCTATTACTTTCAAAATAAATAATCATGTGCAAATAAACAAAATATGTAATCATGTGCAAGTAAGTTGAAAAATATACTCAAAATATGTGTCTTTGAATGTAAATTGACCATAGAGGCCAAACTAGATCAGTGGGTTTTTATAAGTAACATTAGTAAACATTAAATAGGTTTTGAAGCTTGATGGCAGCTGAGCCTCCATTGTTTCTTGTGTTATCTTCTTGTGTTATTTTAATTTAATTCGGAGGGTAGAGTGATGTTTTATCATAGGTATTGTTTTTATGTTTTTCTAGTGATATGTGTATAAATATATACATGTGTATAAAAAGTCCTGGTTATAAATAAATGATAACACTAGCAAAGGGAAGTTTCTTTAATTATGAGCATGAATTAACAGAATTCAAATAAATAAAGGCAAAATGAAACAGAAAGGTTATAATTTATTGTTTGCATTCAGTTCTTCTATACTATCATAGAAATATTGTCTCAAATGTTTAATATTCAATAGTGCTATGAGAATTACTGTTTACGTTATCATACAGTGCAATCAACGGTGTCTGTATTCAAAATATTTTATAAGTTATGAAAAAAAGAGAATTGGCTCTATATTAGGCATGAATTTTAGTAGAATCTGTAAATTTTAAATGTTTTAAATATTTTACATATCTTAATATTTTAATAGCCATTTAATAATGATTTAATTTTTATTTTAATTAATTTGTATCTATCCTGTATTTTAATTTTGTTGGCTGTACACTGCCCCGAGTCCGTGAGGAGAGAGGCGGTATATAAATTTAATAAATAAATAAAATTAATAAAAAGGAAAAGGAAATTATAAAGTAAGATGCATGTAGATAAGGAAAAACAATTGTATAACCTTTTATGCCAGAAACAGAGGAAGAGAAAGTCAAGAAACTACAATTTGTTTTTAAACAGTGATTTTAATTTCTTGGCCATAATATTTCAATGCAAATTCCAGATGTTTTTTTAAAAAATTCATGGAGAAAAATTCCCATTCCTTTATATCTCACCCATTTCTGTCAAGACAAATTCAAGAGAAATAAGGGCAGCTCTTTCTTTTAATATAGTAACAAAAATAAAATAAAATAAAATAAAGATAGATGAGTGGAAACAAAATGCTTCCATGTTCCAGATCCATGTTTTAAATAAGACTTTTATTTTTCCTGAAAGTCACATGACGGTAGGAGTGTGGCCTTAATTTCTGGTAGACTATATCATTACTTCATTCACTCTCTTAAAACCTACCATTGTTGAAACCTAACACATTAGGTTAGGTTATTTAACATAAGTATAAAATATAAAATATATATGGAGCCCCTGGCCCTCTTTATCTAGGTTTGGAAACTAAATAAGTCTGGGTTTTCTATTTCTACTACAGGTGATTAGTCCATAGCCTAACTATTGATAGCAATTTGCTGGTTCATCTACAGTAGCTTGGAACTTAAATAGAGTCTTTTTATTTATTTTTTTAATTTACTTTGATTATCTTTTACAAGTGATTTAAAATTATGAAATTTAAATTGATCCAAAAAGGCCAAAATGTTAATAGGAATATAGGAATATAAAATAGACGCAGAAAAGAAAGCAGTAAAAGGTTTTTCACTTACAGATAAAAACGTAATTGCTACCAATGATATTGCCTATAATTAACTTTCACTAGTTGAGGTTTACAAGCCAGAAGCTGCTTATAAATACCTACCCAGCCTGAGACATTTGCTGAATAACAATAGTACACTTTCACATATATAGAAACAAATTTTGAAATAGACCCAGGAACTAAGCTGGGTCAGGCTCATTTAATATATGGAAGGGAAGTCATTAAGAAATACCAGAATCTCAGATTAAACTTGGAAGTCAACAAAATATCTTGAAAGAAGGCAGCAACCAACTTTTGTACTGTTGCCAAGACAACTACGCGGATGTGTTAATTAAGTCACTAGGGGTAAGCTCAATTGGAAGGAACCTTTCAGTTTTCCAGAAAATTTGGATCTCTATTTCAAGAATATTGTGATTGGCAGTCAAACTTTTCTGCAGGGACTAATAGTTTTCCCCCTTCTTTCATTGTAAAGAGGTAGAAGAAAAATAGAAGAATATTCTGCTTGTTTATAAAAGTGGAAAGAAGCTAGGAAGAAGTTGCAACTACTATCAATCTAAGAGTTTAGTCTTAAAATGTGTTATATTCTACCTACTCTGCCAGCAAAGCATTACTTGCAGCTCTATTACTGAATATGTATGTACTCAATTAATTTAATAGTATTAAAATACAAGATGTCACGACCCACAGCAATTAGCACGACCCACAGCAATTAGCACAAATATCAACCCCCAAACAAATGTAAAGCAAACAAGGTAATTACCGAAAGTTTAATTCAC
>JANHFP010001689.1:58735-69344 GCA_032468135.1 Calamaria suluensis | reverse complement strand
GGAAACTCATCAAGGAGAGAAGCAACTTAGAACTAAGGAGAAATTTCCTGACAGTGAGAACAATTAATCAGTGGAACGACTTCCCTCCAGAGGTTGTGAATGCTCCAACACTGGAAATTTCTAAGAAGATGTTCGATAACTCTTTGTCTGAAGTGCTGTAGAGTTTCGTGCCTGGGCAGGGGGTTGGACTAGATGACCTCCAAGGTCCCTTCCAACTCTTATTCTATATATTCTAACCTGTCTAGATGATGGTGCCCCCCGCACCACCCCAAGCCCATGGGACTTATGGGGTTGTATTCTGTCCTCCGGCCAAGGTGGATGCTTCTTCATGGGCACTGCCCCCCTTTGAAGTCTGGTCCCAGGCAGGACATGGACCTCTTCTCTTGCTTTGGCCAATTCTGTGTTTATAGCAGCTTTTCCAACCTTGGCAACTATGAGACCTGTGGACTTCAACACCCAGAATTCCCCAGCCAGCAAAGCTGTGTTGAAGAACCTCAACCAGTCTACCTGCCTTCCTCCTTTTCTCCTCCTCCACACTCCTTGGCCAAGGTCGCACAACTGGGTGGACGCAGCTAAAAGGAGAGGCTGTGCATCGCTCGGCCCTTCCTGAGCGGTTGTTCTGTTTGTCCGCAACCTTCCTCTTGTCAGGCCACCCCTGGTGCGTCCCTTCCGCTCCCCCACTCTGAAGCTCCGCCTCACTCACGTGTTACGTGAACCCAGCCCCATGGCAGCTGTTCCCATGTAGCCGAATTAGCCTGGCCCACCTCTCCCCACGGCGGTGGAGGGCAAAGAGCAGGAAGGATAGGCACAGGGGATGCCACAACGCTACACACAGCTTAAGAGGGGTTGGGCCAGCCGTGAAATCCAATGTTTCTTAATACCAGTTTCTGTGGCCGTGGCTTGGTGTGGTGTGGTGGGCGTGGCAGGGGAAGGATGCTAAAAAATCCCCATTCCCACCCCACTCCAGGGGAAGGATACTGCAAAATCTCCATTCCCTCCCCACTGTGGGGCCAGCCAGTGGTGGTATTTGCCGGTTCTCCGAACTGCTGATAATTTCCGCTACCAGTTCGTCAGAACCTGCTGAGTTCCAGCCCTGCAACAGACCCTTTAAATAAAGCTCCTTTGCACTGACAGCACCGTTGCCATGGAAACGGCACAAATTGGAGGCATGAGACAAGGAAGCGGCACCCAGAGGAAGGGGCAAACATCAGCCGGAGCCAGACAAGCCCACTCCTCGGCCTTGCTCTCCTGGTGCTTCAGCTGTAGCCGACTCTCTCTCGGGGATTCTACCAGCAGCCGGGTGCTAAGAGTAACTTTAGGGTTCCTTGGAGCGGAAGCTAATCGGCATATATTAAAGTGAACTTTCATTCCGTATGGCTCTCCAAGGGGCCACCACCTCCAATAGGCACTACATAAGCACGGCAAAGTAATAAATAAGTAAATAAATAAATACAAAATTATTTATGTCCCCACATCTACTGTACGACACAGAGCAACAAGAGCCCAGTTCGGATGCATACACGTACGTGGCGAGAGGAAGCGATCTAGCCAGTTCATCGGGCGGATGGCCTAGGGGACAAAGCTGAGTTCCAGAATCTGTCAGTCCTGCCAGGAAGACTCTGACCCCTCCTCCCAGAGGGGAGCAACAGAAGCAGAGCGTGAAGTGGGGCGTGTGTGGGGTCTGTCACAATCTCCTGAGCTCCAGGCCCAGAGCACTTTATAAGCAGCATCCCAAATGACGGGAAGGGGGCTTCCTATAACCTCCTCTCCGCTGTCCTCACCACTCTCTGTAGGGACTCTCTCTCTGAGGCGCTGCCGCCACCAAAGCTCTCAATCCTGACTCTGTAAAAAGTGGGCAGGAGAGAAGGAGAAAGCGGTGCTCTCCTCATCCGATGCCGGAAAGGCAGGCGCTGGTTTGACTCAGGATGATTTGTGGAGACACCAATTCAGATTGTTAGTTGGCTGAACGTCGAGGTACTTAATGCCGTTGACCAGCCCTACAGCTGCATCCTTGATCCTGAGTGGAGTCTGACTAGGCCAGCTCTCTGTCTCTCTCTCTCTCTCTCTCGTCTCCCGCTGCTCCTTGGAGGGTTTTGTTTTTTTCCTGTCCTCTGAGGGTGGGGACCCCTGGGAAGCATCTCTGGGTGGGGAGGGCCGAGCCGGTCCTTCTGTTGGCCTTCAGCTCCCCATGGACTGGACCTTCAAGACCGACCCTCAGAGAACCGGGGTGGGGTGGGGGGCTGCTGGGTTTCCAGAGGTTCTGAGACCCTGCACCAGACTGGCCTATTCCGTGAACTTTGCATCCCCAGGAAACCTGTACATGGCTATAATAGTGACCTTTGACCGGGGTCCTCTTTGGAGAGAGAGAGGATACGCCTTTAATTGCTCAGAAAATGGCTTGTTACTGCACAGCCCCAATATCCAGAGTTTTTCCCCTTGTCCATCACTCTGCCGAACACCTAATTCTCACACTACTTTCTGTCTGTGTGTATCTGCCCATGTAGTATGTATGTAGTAGTAGTATTTATCCTTCTCATCATCTTCTTTAGTTCCCCTTTTCATTGGCCTGATGATGGCTCTGTTCCTTTGCAGGGATGCCTGGAGCTTCTGTCCTGGGAACCAATTCCTGGAGTGTCGAATCACACTTGGCCAAATAAAGCACTCAGTGCAATGCAATCCAATCTGATGTTGAAGGAGACCCTCCAAAAATGGATCTTTCCATTCCGGACACATCTGGCGCTCCCCAGTGGTTGGAAAGCAGTGGTTCGAATCGGGGCTGGTGCTTATCTTAGTAGAAAGGGGCATGCACAGCCGAGTCAGAACAACAGAGCAGGACCGTGGAGGTCTTCTACTCCAGCAGTCTCCAACCTTGGCAACTTTCAGACTTGTGGACTTCAACTCTGGGAGGTTGGAGACCCCTGTCCTAGTCCAACCTCTGCTCAAGCAGGACACCCTGCCTTCTGGACAAATGGCTGTCCAATCTCTTCTTAAAACTTTCCAGTGCTGGAGCATTCACAACTCATTCCACCGGTTAATTATTCTACCTGTCAGGTAATTTCTCCTGAGTTGCAGGTTGCATCTCTCCTTGGTTAGTTTCCATCCACTGTTTCTTGTGTTGCTTTGGAAAAACAGTTGACCCCCCCCCCCTCTTCTTGGTGGCAGCCCCTCAAATACTGGAATGCTGCTATGACATCACCCCTAACCCTTCTCTTCGTAAGACTAGACATAATCAGTTCCTGCAAGTGTTCTTCATACGTTTTAGCCTCCGGTCCTCTCTCTTCTCTGCACTCTCTCCAGAATCTCAACATCTTTTTTATATTGTGGGCACCAGACAAGATCAGCAGGGTGGGCTCTCTTGATGATCCCCTCCCCCAATTCCAGAGGCAGATCAATGGAGGCAGAGAAGAAGCCCCCCCCCCCTTCTGGGCTGGAAACCTGCCAGCCACCATGGAGCCATCAGAAGTTCCAAGGCCCAGAATCCACCTAATATACTGGGCAGGATGGAAGGACAGACAGACAGACAGACGTGCCCCCCCTTCTCTTGCAGGAAAGCTGCCTGAGGCTGAAAGTCCCCTTGAAGATTTTTAACCTGCCTTTCGTTCAGATGAGCAGAGAAGGACCCACCAAAAAAAGGACACTTCTTTAAAGTCGCTTTTCTCAAGAGGACCAGCGGAATAATCCCTCGCCTTCCCCGTCTCTGTTCATCAAGCGTTTAAGGCAATTAGAGGCTGTACAAAATGAAGGGAAGACTTAGCTGGAGGTGAGGAATGATGGCAGCCTCTGTTGAACGGGATTTAATTAACCACGATTCGGGAAACGAGCCAGGCCAGGCGGCTGCAGAGATGCCATCAACATGGCTCACATACATGGAAGCCCCTTAGGGCTGAATTTATTTATTTAACTTGTCAACAAGTACAAGGAAACAAGTAACAGTATAAACATAGACATTGGCATAAAGATTTGCACAATTAAAGATGTACATAGGCAAAAGATAGCCATAAACACATGGGATGATTAGAAATGGATGGGGACAGTAGGACAGGGACGGTAGGCACGCAGGTGCACTTATGCACGCCCCCCCTAAGGAGATAGACAGTTGCAGTGTTTCTCAACGTTGGCAACTTCAAGAGGTCTGTACTTGAACTCCCAGAATTCCCCGGCCATCATGGCTGGCTGGGGAATTCTGGGAGTTGAAGTACAGACCTCTCGAAGTTGCCAAGGTTGAGAAACACTAGGGAAAAAGCACAGGGATTAGCGAGACTAATAATAGGGTTTGCTTTGGGGTAAGCCCTAGTAGTTTATGGCTTAAAGTGCAATGTGGAGTCTGAGGAAGCTTCTCGTTTGAAAGAAAAAAGATAAGAAACAGGTTATATAAAGGGAAAAAAAGGAGGAAAAACCACCATGTACAGATAGTCCTCGGTTAATCTCAGTTCGCTTAGTTCGAAGTTAAAACAGCAGCACTGGAAAAAAGGGGCTTATTGTGACCACTTTTCACCCTGATGACCATTGCAGCCAATCCCAATGGTCACGTGATCAAAATTCAGCTACTTGACAACTGACTCACATTTATGACAGTTGTAGTGCCTCATAGTCAGGTGATCCCCCTTTGCGACCTTCTGACAAGCAAAGAAAATGGGAAAACCAAATTCTCTTAATGGCAGGGTTACTAATTTAAGAACTGCAGGGATTCACTTAAGAAATCTGGTGAGAAAATATGTAAAATGGTGCAAAGGTCACTCAATACATTTTTCACTTAGCAACATAAATTTTCAGCTTGGTTGTGGTCGTACCTTGAGCACTACCTATAATCGGGGAATTTTTCATTGTTCGGTGGTTGCTGTAACCAAATCGTGGCTTGTTTTAATTTGTGAATCCTATGGAAGAGGTTGGGTTTGCGCTAAGTGCTTACTCAGCTGAAAGATGTGCATGAATGGTTCATGTCCAATGTTCTAGGTTTGCAGGATACATGCTGAAATATTAATTCAGCATTATAGCTGGATTCACGCACTACACAATGCTAAAGCAATGCCCTGCCCCTTTGCACATGATTGCAGTGTGTATTATAAAGGTAAAGGTTTCCCTTGCACATATGTGCTAGTCATTTCCAACTCTAGGGGTCGGTGCTCATATCCATTTCAAAACCGAAGAGCCAGCATTGTCCGAAGACATCTCCATGGTCATGTGGCTGGCATGACTAAATGCCAAAGCCGCACATAAACACTGTTACCTTCCCACCAAAGGTGGCCCCTATTTTTTCTACTTGCATTTTTACGTGCTTTCAAAATCGCTAGAAGCTGGGACAAGTAACGGGAGCTCACCCCATTACGCGGCACTAGGGATTCGAACCGCTGAAGTGCCGACCTTCCAATTGACAAGCTCAGGTGTCTTGCCCGCTGAGCCACTTCATCCCTCAGTGTGTATGATGGCACATTGCAAAAGTGGATGTTAGGAAATTAAAAGCATGGAAGAACCAAGAGTGATAGTGACCCTAGAATGAGAGCAAAATGATTGAAGGCAAATAAAGTACAACTCCTGTATGAAAATATTAGAAGGCAGATCAAGAAAATAAACACAAAACGAAAAGGATGAAGATGTAGAAACTGAAAGGAACAGAGTGGAAAAAAGTTTTGTGCTTTTTGCGTTGGGGGTTGTTTCCTTTATTAATTGGACTTGACCAGGTCATTACACTGTGGTAGGTGCCTGTATGGGAGACTACTAGGAATTGCAGAACTATTAGCTAGATGGGGGAGTTTAAGAAGCATTCTGGAAGAAGACAGTGCTTCAAATCACTTCTATAGCACCACCAAGGAAACTGCACAGACAGTCACTAGAAGTCAAGCATGACTTCAGGGTATCTTCATCACTCTTCTGATCTCATTGCTCAGAGACTTGGGGTGTGAGAACACAATCGGAAAACTATTTCCTTAGATTGGCACTTCTCAGAGTTCCATTGTGAGCTAAAAGAGCGTACATATAGGATTTGCAAAGGTTCTTTTTAAAGTTATATTTAATAAACAAAAGAAATGTGTAGATCATGGAGTGTGTATGGATGTGTGTACATCAGTTCCATTTTTATTAAGTTTTGAAGCATTCGTAGTTTTTGAGAATTGATTAGTTATAGTTGCAGGTAAGAAAATCAGTATAAGAACTAGTTAAACATTCCAGCATAGAGTAATAAAAATCATTCTTTAGCCATCTGTAATCCATTTTAGGCCCCCTAAAATGGATTACAGCATGAAGATAGTTTTTAAATTTTCTGGTTTGATACTTCAAAGAAGACCTCCTGGGAAAAAGTTGCCTTTTCTTCTAATGTGCTTGTCGGTTCCAGAATGAACCTCCTAAGGTTTAGATTAAAGTTACAAACTGTCCTGGAGCACTAATAAAAGTAGGAGGTGCCTTAAATACCACTTTCTAGCCAAGAATGAGAAAATGCATGGATTATTTTTTTCTTTTTAGGGCTGTTCTCTTCATCTAGATGTGAAGCATCCTTCTGCTGATATTTGGAATATTTCTATATAGTACCTTTCCTATTATACAGATCTTCCTAGATCATCTCACATCATCTTATTTAACTTACTTGTTAGAGAGTTCTGCATACTTCACTTTTATTCTGCAAGCTCAGAAGCCTAGCACGTCGTCCTCTAATTTTTCTTAATATAATCAATAGCTATAGCAATTAGAGTTAATTACAGCAATCTCTGGGTTGTTTACAATGTAGAAACATTATTTACATATTGCCCCCAACAATCCGGTCCTCATTTTGCCAACTTCAGAAGGATGGAAGGCTAAGTCAACCTCCCGTGAGGATCGAACTCCAGGCTGTGGGCAGAATCTGCAATACTGTACTTTAACCGCTGTACCACCAAGGCTTATGCTAGAGAACATGAGCTAAGAGATCACAACCATCTCAAAGTCAGTGAATTTCCAAATCTATGTATTGCTAGTCGTAATTCAACACCTTAACCCCTATGAACTAGAAATGAATTTTCTTGAACTACAGTTATACCTTGGCAGTTGACTTCTTCAGAATTTGTCAAATTTGGTATTCAACATGTTTTGAAGCAGAAATCTTGTCCCAGCAGACATCTCTCAGCCAATAATCAATGTGCAAAGGAGAACTTATTGACCTCGGCTGCCTTGTGACTTATTATTTCTTCTAAAACTAAAAGCAGGTCACATGGTAAGTCGTATGGTTTTCTTGATACCCATCAGATTTGTCACGTCTTCCAGAATGAATTACTGCCAAGTATTGATGTACCACCATAGACTTTGGTTTTCTCTCTAATGTTTAGGTCTGTACTTCCATCAGCCTTAGCCTTCATGACTGATATCAAGAGACATGGGGTTTTACTGAAATATCAGAACTACATCAAAGTTTTTATTCCCTGTTTTCAAGTATCAGCCTTGCAGCAACGGATCTACTGAACTCCTGCTTCAGTGCAGCCTTGCCCATGTGTGTATCCTTTAGATTAACACTTCATTTGCAGCCATCATAGTTGTTAAGCACAGTATGAAGAAGACCGGCAAGACAAATTAAAACTCTACATTGATTATATGGATTGTGTTTGCATAAAAAACTGGCTAAAATGTCATTGATTAATTTCTGGCTCTGTATAATGACCTTTGTGTAATTACCCAATGAGACCTGATGGTTAATGGAATGGGAATCCTTTGAGTCTGTTGTATTTGAACAACAAAACAGTCTTCAAGACTATTGTAGCCTAAAAGTTGGATATTAATAAACAATTTGGACAACAACTAGTATAGTATATAGTATAGCATAGAATAGCATAGTGTAAGGTTAGGTTAGGTTAGGTTAGGATAGGATAGGATAGGATAGGATAGGATAGGATAGGATAGGATAGGCATTAGTATAAACTATGCTACTGGAGTTGTTATAGTAGACAGCATACAATTCTATGTTAATTAGTGAAATAGTCTCAATGTATAAATATGATTGGTTGGTTGGTTGGTTGGTTGGTTGGTTGGTTGGTTGGTTGGTTGGTTGGTTGGTTGGTTGATTGGCTGGCTGGCTGGCTGGCTGGCTGATTGGCTGGCTGGCTGGCTGGTTGATTGATTGTTGATTGCCATGTTAACTCTTAGTTCTGTATGATGATCTATCCCAACCTGGTCTTTCAGGTCTTCATGGTGCACCTACCACCTCTATAATTAAGTACATCCACTTTGTGTGTAAATATATGCACCATACAAAATTACTCTTCATCCCTACACATAGATATCAAGACAAATTAGTCCAAACTGTTGTAAGAAGATGAGTAGCTGGAATGGGACATTGTACTCTTTGAAATATGTATTATATAGATCAATCTGACAATTGTATGGCAACTTTAAAAGATATCACACTTTAATGCAGTTTCTGTTAAGCCCACAGTACATGTGACATCAGCTTTTCTTAAAAAAAACCTGGCTGAGCAAACCAAAGCTACAGTGATTATAAGACTGCCAGCTAACCTTTTCATTTAACATCAGGGAAAGATTCGGAGTTTGGATAGGATTTTTCTTCTTTAAGTGCCAATTTGTAGTTTCTTTGAAAACAGGATCAGACATTCCATTTTCTTGAGTGAGAGGATTGATTTGATCCTAAAATGACCTCGAAGGATCTACAAATAAACCAAAGGCATTAACCAAAGAAAATATAGGTTCAGATCACTCAAGCTCCAAGTCAATAACCCTCTCAATCCAACCTTCCTTACTAGGTTCATATGAAGTTGCAAAGACAGAGAGTACATCATTAGTTCAAGTGTCCTACAGGGAGAAGAAATGATGGCATAGTTAGGCAATTTTGGGGACCAGCTGTTGATGACTATTTCACTCATTTGCTAATGAAAAGCATGCTTACACCCAGAGGTGGGTTTCAGCAAGTTCTGACTAGGTCTGGAGAACTGGTAGTGGAAATTTTGAGTAGCTCAGAGAACTGCTAGTAAAAATTCTGACTGGCTCCACCCCTTCTATTCTCTGCCTCCCAAGTCCTAGCTGATCCGGAGGAAATGGGGATTTTACAGTATCCTTCCCCTGGAGTGGGAAGGGAATCTATATATATATATATATTTCTCACATATGGGACAGAACTGTGGAGTGGGACTCATATGGCATTCTCCCCTCTTTTAAATAAAAATACAACCTCAGAAATTATTTACAAAGGGCAGTGGGAAGTTATTTAAACAGATACAAGCCAGGTGTATAGCCAGGAATCACCTCTTTTTTTTTCTTTGATCAATGTATCATTCCAAGTCACTTAATTCTGAATCAGGAAAAAAAATCTCACTCAAATTTAGGAAAGATCATGAAAAATAATTACCCATTTTCATATCTGAGGAATGCAGAGAAAGAAAAGTCATTGCAATCATTATCTCAATTCTCAATTCTAAGTCAGACAATGGAGAAATCTAGATCAACTGAAAAAAAATGTTTTTTTCAATCTCTTTCTCTCTTTCACACACAATACCATCAATTTGTGGAATTAATGGAATATTAACTATTCTAATGGCATTGTCCTTTTACTGTGATTGATCAAAAAGCTGTTGAATGTTCTTTGCAACCCAGAATATTATAGAGAGATATGTACCTTCTGGAAATTTAGAAAACGTAAGGTAGGGAGGGTAGATTATATTTAGATAAGCCTTGGCTTTTGCTTATTCATGGAACGTTTGAGAAATGAGGCAAGGAATTGAATATTAAATCCCAATTTGGTATAATAATAATTATAGTATAATTCTAGTTTAATAGGCGTGAGGCTTTCATGCCTAAGGCAGAACTAGAATTCATAGTCTCCTGGCTTTTAGATCATCACCTTCACTGCTATACCAAACTGGCTTTCTATCGAGGGTGGGTGGAGGAGAGGAAGATTGTGGTGAATGATGTAAAGTTCTTGGCCATGTCCTATGGGTCTGCCTCCTTCCTGCCTCTGCACATGGTACAGCTGTTGCTTATGGTTTATGTGATACTGCTGCAATGATTTATCTTCCAAGAAGAACAAAAGACTTTGGAACAATTTCCTCTTCCTTAATATTGGTTCATGGGAAAGTGGCACTCTCATAAGAACAACTTACTCTGGACATTATCATTAATATAGTAGCAAGAATAATAATGATGAATTATAATTATGTCATACATATCTGCTGTACAGCACTGTGCCTGGTGCTTTTCTGGATAGAGTCCAAGGTGATAGTTAGCATCTTTAAATCTCTGCAAGGTTCCGAACTAGGTTATTTGTGGAACTTTCTCTCCCTGAGGCACCTGCCAGGGGTGAAATGTGAACCGGTTTGCTGGCAGTGCATGCATGCTGCGTGCCAAGCGCATACTGCCTGCACATGTGCAGTGTGCACCAAATGCGCACTGTGTACACGCATGCACAGTACGCAGCAAAAGGAGGCTTGGGAACATAAGTAAAACAGTGAGGGGGGATCAACTGTGGTGTGTGATTTAGCTTCAATACAATTATTAGAAATAATTACATTTCTACAGAAATGGAGCAAAACAATGTTGAAAACTATCTTGAATGCATTTGGGTAAACATCAAAGGGAAGGAAAATGACATTGCCATAGGTCTATACTATAGGCCACCCAACCAAACAGAGGAAGTAGATGA
>JANHFP010001687.1:67201-80288 GCA_032468135.1 Calamaria suluensis | reverse complement strand
GCCAAGTTTGGGAAACCTCTGTTCTAGATGGGGAGCTATGCATTTTAAAAAAAAGATTCTTTGTCATTAGAATGTTTTCTCTAACTTCATGGTCACTTCCTGCATAATTTGGTTTTAGAGATCTGGCTGTTGTGCATTAGTGCAATGTCATAAATTTGTATTTGTAGGCTTTTCCTTTTTTTTAGGTGACATGTCAGGTGCCATGTCTGATTATTACAGAAGAAACCAATTACTAATTTGAAGCACTTTCAGGAGCCGTCATTGTGCTGGATATCATGCAAGTAGTTTATAGATACCGTATCTGGAATGCTGCATAATATAGTGTGACTTACAAATTGTTGGTGTACGTAAAGGTAAAGGTTTCCCTTGCACATATGTGCTAGTCGTTCCCAACTCTAGGAGGCGGTGCTCATCTCTGTTTCAAAGCCGAAGGACCAGCACTGTCTGAAGACTTCTCAGTGGTCATGTGGCCGGCATGACTCAATGCCAGAGGCACACAGAACTCCGTTCCCTTCCCACCTAAGGTGGCCTCTGTTTTTCTCCTTGCATTTTTTTACCTGCTTTCGAACTGCTAGGTTGGCAGAAGCTGGGACAAGTCACGGGAGCTCACCCCATCACGTGGCACTTGGGATTCAAACTGTTGAACTGCCGACCTTTCAATCAACAAGCTCAGTGTCTTAGCCACTGAGTCACCTGGGACTGGGACAAGTAACAGGAGCACACTAGGTAACCCTGTAATGTAGGTTCTATCAACCAGCTGTTTCAAGCTTCCCTCTATTATTATTTTGAATAACCAGCAAGGGGTTCTTTTTACCCGTAGTTTATGACTAAGTCAGGAGGCTGGAGGTTGTGGTGATTGTGCTTGGCACACATCCAAGATGCTAGAAAATGTTCGTTCTCCATCATTTAGAAAGTTGTAGCACAGGAAAGTCCTGCAAACTCCCTACCTGAGTATCCCATAACACAGAGGTTTCCAAATTTGGCAGCTTTAAGATTTGTGGACTTCAACTTCCAGAATTTGGCTGGAGAATTCTGGGAGTTGAAGTCCACAAGTCTTACAGCTGCCAAGTTTGGGGACCTCTGCCATAACAGAATGAAGATTTAAACAAAAAAAAGGTCTAGAGGAAGTATGTAAGGAAAGTGATCAAGATGTGTAGTCATGAGACTTTTTCAAACATAGAGCAACAGATTCCCAGTGCTCCATTTCAGAGTAACTTTAGTGCAGTTTCTAGCTGGTTTGGTTCGATCCATGATCTGCCTCCAAGTTGTCGTCGTCTCTTAGCGGCTGTGTAGATGGATTTTCCCCGTGAATGATTTGGTTTAGAGAATGGTAAATCAGGAAGATTTGAGTTCAAATCTCTGCTGATGTGTAAAAGCTGCATCTCCTTGGGCTACTCACTGGGTTATTAATTCCATCACAGTGGAACTAATGTGGCAAGAGGGAAAGCCTCATTGGAGAAGCTCAGCGTGGGAGGAGGTATTTTATGGTTCAGTGCTGCGACTTGTGCACTGCTGTGTTCTCCAGTGTACTGGAAGGCTAATCCAGTCGTGTGGGTTGTAGACTCCTCTTCCGCTTTGAGGACTGAGTCAGTCAGAACCTTGGTCATGCCTGCCTTAGCTGAGCCCACCCAGAATTTGACTCAGTCATCAAGCAAAGGGGACCTGTGCGAGGGTGCTGGTGTCAAGAAAAGCAAATTCAGCAAACTATAAGCCACTGGTTAAAACTAGGTATTTGTTTTTTTCTAAAAGCGAAATAGTGGAATGACCAGGAATCTGCAAGTATAAAGCAAGCCTTCTTGCCTTCCCGATTTTCTTTTTAAATTTCTTGTTCTGCTCCTGGCATATGTTAGCCTGGCAAATGCTGATTTAGGAATGTACAGTTGCCAAGATAATATCTAGCTCAGTTACAATCCTAATGTCCTCAGCAAGAAGTCCTTGGAAGAAGCCTATCATAAATTTAATATGCAGAGCCTGGAAACCAGATTTTTGGAATTTGTCCATAGTGTCTTAGAAGGAATCCCAGTGAGTCATGGCTACTGCAGTTCTTCAAAATAAGGTACCTGTTTTCTGCATATCTTGTGGCAATAAATTCAAATCAGAGCCAGTAAATGGAAGAACTGCGAAGTCGAGCCATGGAAGGAGGTTCAAGGGCACAGATTTTTTTTCAGAATGATGACAAAATGTTTCAAAGAGATTTCAAAGGTAACATTGCAATGGCTTATCAATCGTGCTGTTGACACGCGTGGTTTACGTTTTTCTAAAAGTGCTTCTTTTGTGTATGAAAATGCTGAATCTAATGGTCAAAATTCAACAAAACATTCTAATTCAAAGGGCCAGGAATTAGAAAAGTAACAGCAAACTTTTCTTGGTTGCAAATTCTGACGGCATATAAGAAACTGCATGGAAGGAGAAATTAAAATGATATCAATGAATACAAATGGATTAAATTTGGCATTAAAAGAAGAACATTTAATAAATTAGAGAAGTTACATTAACCTGGGTTAAATAATGGGTTTTATTGAGAAATATGAGAATATTGACTCTGGAAGGACATGATTTGCAACTAGGATGGCATGCTTTATTCTGATATGGGAAAAAATAGGATACGTGGGTATTTTCAGAGACATTATATAAGGAATGGTTTGCTAACAACATGGGAAAGAGGGAAAGAAAGATACCATATAAAGATACCAATGTGGCTTTCAACAATAGAAGCTTTGATACATCCAAATATGAAAAATATTTGTGAGATATAAGGATAGAAGCAATGATTATTAGGCTTTGGTTAGGACTATTGGAAGAAAACTCCACCTGAGAGAACGGCACTGGAAATAAAATGGAAAGAAGAGTTCTGTTTTTTGATTAGCACAATTTACCGACAGCATGTGGTTCTGGGGCTGTTGACCGAATGGCTTAATTGAGTGGTTGGATCTTTATAGGTTTCTGGGTTTTTGTGTTTGAAATGCTTCAAGGGTTTGTGCAATGTAGTGAGCCTGGTATATTTTGCTATTCTAATGGGGTGGGTGGGTTAATCCTATTATGTCCTAAAAGGTCACCTCCTGTCCTTAGAATTTGGGTGGGGGAATGCAGTTTTGAATCCCATCATTTGGAGGTGAAGGTGCTTTGTTTGAGAGTAGGCTGGCCCTCCGAGGGAGCGGAAAAACAGACAGCGGGACAAAGAGCCGTCCCGCAACACGTCCGCCCGCCAAGATGAACCGGACGTCTCTCCAGGCCCTGTCATTCTTAATGGGCACAATTAAATCTGCTGGAGGCTATTTTACTATGCAGCAAATTGGAGCTGCACGTTTCTCCATTTTTTTCCTTTGGGGAAATTCAATATTCTACCTCTTTTAATATCCCCCAAAATATGTCATTCTCTACGGGGGTGGGAGGGGGGTGGGGACTTCTCACAGGGACATCAGCAGTTTCAGTAAAACAGACTATCTCCATGGAGGTGTTTAGGTTGCTTTTTACAAAAGGGTGTTTTGCTACTGCCGAGTCAAGGTTTCTCAAACAGCTATGGATGATGCTTAGGCACGCAAGAGAAACGAGAGTTGACAGAACCAGGACAGAATGCTGTTTGGCTGTTCTGTGCCTGCAGTTTATATGCCGGCCTGTCTTTGGGGCAGTGGATGAGTGGAATTGAAGAGGGCCAGTAGCGTATTCAAGTGTTCCTTTTTATATGGGGGTACAACCAAGCCAAGCTGAAGTGGTTTCTCTCATTGAGCAAAAAGAAACATTTCTTTCTCAGACAGGTTCTGTCTGAAGCCCGATCTTTAGTTCTACACACACACACGCACTCTCTCCAAAACACTTTCTCTGCATAAACCTCAGTCCTGGCTAGACAGCAGTGAATTTAATAGCTTTTGGGTAAACTTTAGTGACACGGTGGCTCAGCGGGTAAGGCAGCGGAGTTTGTCGATCGGAAGGTCGACAGTTCAGCGGTTCAAATCCCTAGTGCCGTGTAATGGGGTGAGCTCCCGTTACTCACCCCAGCTTCTGCCAAACTAGCAGTTTCGAAAGCACGTAAAAGTACAAGTAGAAAAAATAGGGACCCCCCTTTGGTGGGAAGGGAACAGCGTTCCATGCTTTAGTGATGATGGCCCATGACCACGGAAATTCAGAAATTCAATTTCATTTCAGAGAGGTCTATGAATAGTCTTCATCAAACACCACCCCCTCCCAAATTTAAGACTGATTAAATTTAAGACTGTTGGAAAATTGGACAAGATAAAATTAGAAATTACATGTTATTGTAGATAGGTAAGTCTGTTGTTTTTGTTATATGTAGTTTTGTCTTTGTGTGTTTTTCATTGTTTTTATGTACTTTTTATACTCAATAAAATTTATGTTATAAAAAAAATAAATAAAATAAAGTTGTGTAACTCTATATGCTGGTATGTAACTTGCTCAGTGTTGTCTAGTGGAAATGACTAGCATTAAGGATAATAATAGTCACTCTATTCACAAACAAAGTGACTTAATCAACAGCACATTCAAACTTGAAGATAAGGTGAATGATGAGTTTGACTCAAGTACAATGGAGCCTAATGGAGAGAAATATATCCCTTGACCTATATGCTTCAATGACCATTGAAATTTGCACCAAGAAGGGAAATGTCTGGATATTCTAACATTTATATGTTGGTAACTTGGGTTTGCCTATATTTTACAAAAATATTAGGATTAAAATTTCATTGGCGAGAAGTCGGCATTTTTCAGTACAGGTTGTCCTTGATGTCTGATGACAGTGATACAACAGATTAGTCATGTGACTGACTTGATTTTATGACTTTTTTTGCAGGGCTTTGTTAAGTGAATGCTATGCTGATTAAAGGCATGGCTCGCTATTTGCTGAAAACTGGAAGGGCTGGGTTTTGCTCAAACCACTGTAATAGGTGGTCACATGACTATGGGGTGCTGCAAATGGCTATAAACATTACTGTGTTGCCAAGTCCCCAAAGTCCCTTGGTCACACATGATCATGAAGTGGTCCTTACCTTGGACCTCAAATCTTGGAAGAAAGTCCCCTTTTTGGGGTTGGTTGTAATTAACAGACTGGTCACTTAGATCAATCACTAAATGACTTTAGTGACCAGTCAAGTATTATCTATATATGTGGGAAGGTGCTAAGTGTGCATTTCATATGTGCCAGGTAGACTGTGGCAAATTTTATTGGAGCATTTTTATGCAGATCCTTTGAAGCATAACTTTGAACTTCTGGGGAGTGGGCAGCATATGACTAATTTGTTTCTCCTCCTGTGTTAATCTTCCTGATATTCTTGTCATGTCGATGCATGGACATGTTCCATCATAAAATGCAAGATGGTTTATCTTGCAGTGGAAGGTTTATCTTACCGATTGTCCATTTTCACCTCTGTTCCCACGAGGACCTGGAGGGCCAATGGGGCCTGCATAACCAACTCTTCCATCTTTGCCAGTTGGGCCAGATGGTCCAGGAGGCCCCTAGAGCATACCAGAAATAAGATACCTGTGTCATTCACCTGTTATAAAGTATTATTATGAAGTGACACCATATCTCTTTAAGTAGCTTGATATAATTGAAACAGGGATTAAGAAGATACAGAAGATACTTACTCTAGCACCTGCAGGTCCTGGACTTCCACTTTGACCTGGGGGACCTAATGCACCCTACAAAGGTAAGAACGGAATAGAGATTGTTATATTCATTTCAGTGGATTGTATAGAATGTGAAGGATGTGTGGTTTTTTTATATTTATAGATTTCTTAAGTATGATGTACACTGAAGATGGCATTTAATTTTGTTGTATGAGGTGCAATGCCAATAAAGTAAAGTAAAATAACTCATTACAAAGTTTCATAACCACCAACAGTCTAAGCCAAGCCTTTTAAAAAGCAGATTTAAAAAGTAAGTAAAAAGAACCTTCAACTGAAAAGAAAAATCAGTACACAATCTAGGAAAAACAATAGGATATGTTTCACGGAAACATTACTATTGGACAGAAATTCTGGATTAGAAATTAATTGGGGCTAAGAAACCAGGCTATAAGTAAGAACATCCCCATTATGAATTATGAATTCTGGGAATTGAAGTCCTCCAGGCTTAAAGTTGCCAAGGTTGGAGATCCCTGCTCTAGTCTGATCTTTTTTCTCTCTCTTTCTTTAGGGAAGTCAACAAAAGCTGCCAAACGTACCACTGAACCAGGGGATCCTGGGTTACCAGGAAATCCTCGGTGACCCTTGAGTCCATTGTTGCCTCGTTCTCCAGCTTCACCTTTATCACCACGTGGTCCAGCAGTGCCCTTAAAAAAAACCAAAGTGAAGATGAGTTTTTAGAAATGCCTCTCAGATGAAGGAGAACTAGCTGAAGCAGACAATGAGATGTTATTCCGACTTACAGGAGCACCACGAGCACCAGCTGGGCCAGCAGGGCCAGCAGGACCACTAGGACCCTATATGAGAACAAAAACAAATGGAAATTAGGATTGCAAGCATCATTCCGTACTAATAGATACTGTAGATACATTATGACACAATAACATGAATAATTGCAACAAGGACCCTAAACATACCACTGCATTTAATATACAATTATTACCAGTGGTGGATTGCTCCTGTTTCAGTCTGGTTCTTGCGAACCGGCAGTTATGGTGACAGGAGGCTCCGCTCACCCGCCCCAACGTTATCTCTGACAATCTGCTCATGCGCAGATTGCGAACCATTGTGAACTGGTAATAAAGGTAAGTGGAACCCACCCCTGATTTTTACCTGAGAATTGGCCTTCCATAATAATTGAAATCCTTTAACTTTTCACAAAAGCCCTCACCACCATTTTGACTTTTCTGACTGGAAATCATTTAAGGAAACTACATTCCAATTATCAGATGAAAGAAACCTTGTTCTGCAGACTTAAGAGTAAGAAAGAGTGTGTCGAACATATAACAGAGTTGGATGGGACCTTGGAGGTCTTCTAGTCTAACCTCCTGCTCCAGCAGGAGACCCTATACCATTTCAGACAAATGGTTGTTCACTCTCTTCTTAAAAACTTCCAGTGTTGGAGCATTCACAACTTCTGGAGGCAAGTTGTTCCACTGATTAATTGTCAGGAAATTTCTCCTTAATTCTAGGTTGGTTCTTTCCTTAATCAGTTTCAATCTAATGCTTCTTGTCTTGCCTTCCAATGGTTTGGAAAATAGGTTGACCTCCTCTTCTTTGTGGCATCTGCTCATATATTGGAACACTGCTATCGTATAACCTCAGTCCTTTTTATTAAACTAGATATATGCAAATCCTGCAATCATTCTTAATAAGTTTTACCTTTCAGTCCCCTAATCATCTTTGTTGCTCTTTTCTACACTGTTTCTAGAGTCTCAACATATTTTTTTATATCGTGGTGACCAAAATTGGATGCAATATTCCAAGTGTGGTCTTACTATGGCATTATAAAGTGATATTAACACTTCATATGATCTTGATTCTATACCTCAGCCTAGGACTGTGTTGGCTTTTTTGGCAGCTGCAGAACACTGCTGGCTCATCTTTAAGCAATTGTCCACTAGGACTCAAAGGTCCTCTCACAGTTACTAACAAGTACCGCCTATTCTATACCTATGAATTTGGGTTTTTTTTGGCCTAAATGTAGAATTTTACTTTTCTCCTCATTTCACTTTGTTAGCTAGGGCTAGGGTTCAAGTGTGTCATGATCCTTCTGTATCTTGAGCTTATCTTCTGGAATATTGGCTTTTACGACCAGTTTGAGGTTGTCTGCAAATTTGATGAGTCCCCCTTCTATCCCCTTGTCTAAATCATTGATGGAGATAATGAAGAGTACTGGGCCTAAGACAGAGACTTGAGTACCCCACTGCATGCTTTCTTCCATGTAGTTGCAGTTCCATTAAGGACTATACATTGAGTGCAGTTGGTCAGCCAGTTGCTAATACATCTGGTAGTGATGCTGTCTAACCCACATTTTTCTAGCTTTTAAAGTAATAGGTTGTGGGTTAGTAATAGGTTATTAAATGCCTTACTGAAGCCAACATGACCAATAGCAAGGATGCTGGGAATTACAGTTCAGCAACACTAGCAGGATCGTATGTTTCCCATCCCTGTGCTTCTCAAAGGAAATGGAGTATCCTAATTGTCTAACTCATTTAAAAAAACATTTGAGCATCCCTGATTGCAGGGCTTAATGATATCTCCATCCCACTGTCAACTCCCTGATGTTTGCAGCTGTTGTCAAATCTACAGGACATATATCACCTTTGATCAGGTTCTTTCAAAGAGAATTCCATATCGAGAGTATAACTTTATTAAATTTTTCTCTGGCTGTTGCAACATAAAAATGCAGCATTGGTTCACTTGAATAAGTGGGTTATTCTTAACTTTTTGCTAATGTACAGATAACAAATGTAGGATTCAGCATAATTGTCATCCTTACCGAATGTCCTCTTTCGCCAGCTTTTCCAGGTGAACCAGCATTACCTGGGGGACCAACATGACCTGGAGATCCAGGCATGCCAGCAGGACCATTTTCACCACGATCACCCTGAAATGAAAAGAAAACAAAGTTTTAATTTATTATACGACTTTTGAAATGCACAGATGTGCATGAAGATTCAGCAGAAGCAATCACAATCAAATGATGATATTGTTGAATCTCACCTTTGGTCCTGCAGATCCATCACGACCTGGGACACCATCTGATCCAGGATTACCCTTGCAAATACAGAATGATAAGTATTTATATATATATATATATATATGGATTATATATATAATCCATATTCATATACATTATATGAATGTATATGAATATGAATATGTATATGAATATGTATATGAATGTATATGAATATGAATATATGGTTCATATACATTATTCTAGCTTAAGGCAGCATCAAGTGAAGATTGTATGCATAAAAGATCAAACAGATACATTGCAAATAGAATATTCATATTCACTCACAAAATGTGAGAATCGTTTACACATAATCTGCTTAGTAATGGACCATCTTGACCAGTGCTTACTTTCACTAGGAAAAGACCTACCAGCTTTCTCAAACCTTCTGAAGTTTTCAACCCCAAATCATGTGGGATTTTGGTCTTATGTACGATTATCAAAGATATGGAAATTAAGTAGTGTAGACCCTTGTATAAACCAACTTTCACACTATACTAAGTTGATTAGATTACATGCCTGAACAAGATATCTGCATGAGGTCCCTTTTTCTCATTTTGGGATTTATGTCATTTAACTGTTCTATTTGCATCAAACATCTATCACAGAAATACAACTAAATTAAAAATATGATTACATCTCTGCCTGGTTCTCCTGGTGCCCCACTGATGCCAGAAGGACCTCCTGGCCCTGGAGCTCCTCGTTCCCCTGGACTTCCATTACTTCCTGGTTTGCCATCTTCACCCTACGTTAGAATAAGAAAGAAACTGAGTTGAAATGTTTAGATTTTGTAAAATTCATGCCTAACTTTTAAAAAAGCAGCTAACATAAATAACAAACACAAATAATATATGCCTACAGATATATTGTTCAAATTGTACCTTTGTTCAGCCAATCATGGAAATCATATAGTAATGCAGGTCCAGATAGCTATACAAAATGTAGCTCTCAAAATTCCATTAATCCCCCAAATTAAAGATATTTTCCTACTCACAATCTCAGATGACAACTTTTAACAAATATTCAGGTCTTTGCGTAAATGTATATAACCTATGTATTGTTACTGACTCTTTTTTGTATAATCAAGGTAGAATGTAATTGAATTTTCCCTGGTCTTGTGAATAAATGGGTGAGAAGATATCATAAATCTAAGAGGAAAAATAACTATGGTAGGTGGCTAATTTACTAGGCATAGCAAAAACTCAGTTGCTATCATGTGAAGTATTAATGCTGCTTTCTAAATCCTTAGTAAGGTCATACCTGGAATAATGTACCCAGTTTTGACTACCACATTACAAAAAGGATTTTAGTATATTCATTTATTATATGACTTATTATATTAGTTATATTGTTTTTATATGGGGTTTTAGCCACCTTGAGTTGCCATGTGAGAATAAGCGGCAATATAAATTCCCTAAATAAATAAATAAAAAAGATATTGACTATGGAAAAAGTGCAAAGGAGAGCAACTAAGAGGATTAAGGGCTTGGAGACAAAAACATATGAAGAACGGTTGCAGGAATTGGGTATGGCCAGTCTATGGAAAATAAAGACCAGGGATGACATGATAGCAGTATTCCAATATTTGAGGAACTGCCACAAAGAAGAGGGATCAACTTATTTTCCAAAGCACCAAAAGGCAAGACAAGAAACAACAGATGGGAACTAATCAAGCAGAGAAGCAACCTAGGAGTAAGGAGAAACTTTCTAACAGTGAGGACAATTAATCAATGGAACAGCTTGCCTTCAGAAGTTGTGGGTGCTTCATCACTGGAGTTTTTTAAAAAAAGACTGGACAGTCAGCTATCTGAAATATTATAGGATGTCCTACTTGATCAGGGGGTTGGACTAGAAGATCTCCAAGGTCCTTTCCAGCTCTATTCTAATTGATCAGTAGGCAACCATGTCTTAGGTTAATTATACAAGGAAGTAAGCTGGGGACAGAGATGGTTCTCTAGAGCTTTAACAACTACCAGTAGTGGAACATTAATTAATATTAATTTGGGGGAACAACAGTATTAATGAATGAATGAACATTAATGTAGGAGATGATACCATGGAATTATGGGGAAAAATATTGTCTAGTTTAGAAAGATGAAGGCTATTTAAAAGCATTGTCAGATTTTTTCCCCTTGGAAAACAGCATTTGACTTACCACCCACCCACCCTGATATAAAAATGGCAACAAAATTAGCAGATGGTGCTATTGCTCTGATGGTAAGTATCTGAGCAAAAGTATTAAAAATATTTTCCCCAATTCTCTCCCCCTCTCAGATGCACAAACCAGTTCAAGCCCCAAACCAAACAACCTCCACTTTTATCTCAATCCCTCTTCCATGAAATCTTTGGGATGATGACTTACCTTGGGACCAGATGGACCAGAAGACCCTGATGGTCCCCTTGATCCTGGCAATCCTACAATACCACGCTGTCCAGGTAATCCGCTATTTCCTGAAGGACCTGGTATACCCTAGGAAAGATAAATCAAGACCATAATTAACTAAATGTCAATGGAGTTAGGGGTATAAGGAAAGGGGTATGCTTGAACGAAGCTGGAGGTTTACATTTTAGAAGATATATCAATATATCCATATGGGTATCTATAATTAGAAAGATAACTATCTCCTCAAAAATAAGACATCCCCTGATAATAAGCCCAATTGAACTTTTGAGCTCATTCGCTAAAATAAGCCTTCCCTAAAAATAAGCCCTCCCCCAAAATATTTAAATGCATGCACAGCTGGCTCCTGACATTTCCTCTGGTTAGGGTTAGGGAGACAGAGATAGAAATCAGGTAAGATGGCAAGAGGAGCCCTGTCTTGCTCCATATGCCCCAAAATAATAAGACCTCCCAAAAAATAAGGCCAAGCACTTATTTCAGGGTTCAAAAAATATAAGACAGGGTCATATTTTCAAGAAAACATGGTATTAAGTATTTTTCTATATAATAAATAACAAACTGAAAGAAAAAAAAGAAAACTAAAACCAAAAAAGAGCAAGAAAGAATAGGAAAAGAAACAGAATTCAATAAAAATATGCTATTTCCAAACGTCTGTTCAACAGGGAAGGTATTTACAATCTTATTTTCCATACTTCCTCTTAGATGTTATACAAATCACTTCAAACCCTTATTTAATCCACACAGTTTTTCAATTGTCAGACTATTGCTATTATTATTGTGAATTGGATTTATATCTATCCAACTCCCTTCAGACTTTCAAACTGTTCTCTACATGTATATGAATAGACTTGATAAACCCTTATCGTGCAAATTACATTTGACTGATATTCTGACAATGTGCTCAAGATAATTTGAGCATAAAGGATTCCATCCTTTCTTTGTATAGGCTTATTTCAAGGGGTATCGTTCTTATAAGTGGGATCTGAATAAAGTTAGGAATATTAGAGACAAATAAATATAACTAAGCCTCTTGTTATAATAGACCTGTGAAGCAGCTCTGTGCCACATCAAGGCATGGTTTCAATCCAAACCACTTCAGGTATCTGAGGTGAGCCAACATCCAGAAAATTAAGACATTTAGCAGCATTGAAGCAGGGCAACATTCAGCCACTTCAGTCTGGTGGAGCAGGGATATGAGCAGAAGTCCCCTTCAGGCAATAGGACTGAAATGTGATGACTGCTTTCACCTGGTCCTTGAAAAGGGGACTTTGATTTGGCCTTTGACCTCAAGGGGTGTTTCAGTCAGAGATTTGTGAAACTGAACAACCCCTTCAAATTTCTATAACACCTTGGAAAATCAAATACCTAAGTGTGACATTGATAACATTTTTTCTGCAGGCAGGATGTAATGTTTGGATGGTTTTTTAAAAAGTTTCTGGACTTATTTATAATGGTTGATCAAAATGCAGAATAGTTTAGTGCAATAATTGTTCAGGATTTGCAGAGCTGAGGTATTTAGAAAGATACTGTAATCGTTTCTGAATATTGGTTGCTTTTTTTTTTTCTTAAACCATACACTTTTCAAAGAATGTACTTACATCATTTCCTTTTGGTCCTGATGAGCCTTTTTCTCCTGGTACACCTGGCTCACCTTTTGGGCCTTGGCCACCTGGGGGACCAGCTGGGCCAGTAGAACCGGGTGGGCCAGAATGTCCATCTTTGCCTGGTGAGCCAGAATTGCCAGGTGGTCCTGCACCTCCCTAGTATGTGATATTTGAGAGAGGGGAATATTAAGATAGTTATTGACCAGGGCTACCAGGGCATCAGGAAATGGAGAATATATGATGTAGCTATAAATGACAACTAAACCTCTTAAGTACCTCATATCCACTACCAGTAAAAATGAATATATCCATTTTCCCCCAGTTTGGATGCATACTACACTTTTTCTAAAAAAAAGAGTCATCTTAAGGAAATGAGGATGCTGTAGTGCAGAAGTCTTCAAGCTTGGCAGCTTTAAGGCTTGT
>JANHFP010001686.1:42187-56696 GCA_032468135.1 Calamaria suluensis | reverse complement strand
CCCTCCCCCAAAGAAGCGTTGGTAACCCTCTGGAGCCAGCCCCCCGCCACCTCCCCGGACGCAATCAGCAACCAGGAGGGACAGGGGTCCAGTAGGCATGTGGTGGCATTCAGAGACCTCAGCAACCTATCCAAGCCATTGGCGTCAACAGGGTCAAACTCAACCCAGCTATTTTAAGTATCATCCAATTGTACTGTATTATGATTTAACTCTTTTGTTAATAAAAACTCATTTACAACAGAATTTAGATGCAGAAAGTATCTGTCCACCTCCATAGAAGCTGCTGGATTGTCCTCTCTTCAAAAGAACATACGGAAACGAAAACAAAATATAATCCTTTTAAAACATTTTAAAAGAGATTTTTTATTCAGCAGGTATATTTTTTTTCAGAACAGCGGAGGTTGGTAACCAAATGAAATAAGAGATCATATTTGGGATTGAGGATAAATCCTTAAATTAAGAATGATAAACTGTTATGGCAGTGCACGGAACTATACAAGAGTTGTGTTTCTGCTGTGCTGCTAAAGTTTTCAGAAAACAAGAGCTCACTCCCGCGAAACTGCAAAATCCTTGTGTCTGACAGCGGATTAATAAATCTCATTAAAATTTCAGCATTCTTGAAATTATTTTCCAAATTACTACTGGATTAATTTTTTATAGTTTACAGACGCAGCCATTGCCCATACAAATGTGTGCAACTTTTTTTAAAAAATAAAGTGATTATATTTATCATTTTTATATATTATATTATTATTGAAATTTTTATTGAAGCTGAAATATACATGGGAAAAACACTAGTAAAAATGGAAAAAGGCCCCCAAGCAATGCAAAAATAATCATGCTTATAAAGATTCAGATTTAAAACCAGTAAAATTTAAAGGGCTCAGAGCTTTTAGACTTAGCTTCACAGAAAGTTACTTATTTGCACTGATTGTAGTATTTTGTTCAAATACATGGAAAATGAGGAATAGTTGAAAATCAAGAAATGAACAATGGAATTCTGGGAGGTAATATTGGATGAGACAATGTTATGTAAAAATCCACCTGTTAGATCAGAACGTTAAAAGCAAAAACAGTCAGGTAACCAAAACAGCAAAACCACCTTAAAAATTTGACTCAGACATTAACTATTATCTTTTTTGTGGGAAAGAAGGCTGATTAGATTGCCAGCCAACTGTAGACATTCAGAGGTGAAGTTGATTTTTTTTAGAATTACCTCATTCAGATTTCAGATATCGCTTTGGAATGGAAACCTGTTGGGGAGGAAGAGCAAGTTGGGAGAACTGTAAACAGGTAGATCCATTTCTGCAGATCACCTTGTTAGTTTACGGACAGCCTGCCTGGCTCTACTATTTGGGATTCTTTGCATGGTCTTCAAACAAATTATTTTTTTAGCTTTTATACTCCTATCAACATCTACAGAAGTATTGGAACTTGGAAAACCCCCATTGATGGTCAATAGAATGTTAAGAACATAGTGAGGATACAAGGCAGTATTTGCTAGATTTGAATGCAGTATAAATTAACAAATACAAGACAATATATTATTATCCACTATGCATTACTGTAATAGACTATGTCAGCCCACCCCCATTTTAGCACAGGGGTCACAATGTCACATGATGACATGATGCCTTGAGTTTGACACCCCTGAAGTAGAGCCGTGTAATGGAGTGAGCTCCCATTACTTGTCCCAGCTTTTGCCAACCTAGCAGTTTCGAAAGCACGTAAAAACGCAAGTAGAAAAAATAGGGACCAGCTTTGGTGGGAAGGTAACAGTGTTCCGTGCGCCTTTGGCATTGAGTCATGCTGGCCACATGACCATGGAGACTTCTTCGGACAGCGCTGGCTCTTCTTCGGCTTTGAAATGGAGATGAGCACCGCCCTCTAGAGTCGGAAACGACTAGCACATATGTGCGAGGGAAACCTTTATCTTTTAATGCAAGCCTGCTAGAAAGTGCATTTCATCTGAAAATGTTATCTTGCCCCAAGCCAAACACTAATCAGAGACAGGACTCGGAAACAGGGAAGAAACGTCAGCTATTTATTGCATCAAGAGAAATACAGCTGGTACAGTCACATCCTGTCTTTAACAGATTGTTTAAATCTAAGGAGGCTGAGTTATATGATGAGTGGACGGTTACATAAATCATTTAAGAAATACATAAAGATCAGACCAGTCTCTTTACTCTTGACACACTTTGCTACTGGTTTCTTGGTATTTAAGTAAAATATCTGCATTCCTTAAATGATTCCAAAAGCCACACAAGGAGACACTAGCAATGGTTCTTGGTTTAAGTTATTTGCTTAATACGATAAAATGCATTTGATGAATAATTGCTGCAGGGAGATTTGTTTTCCAGCCGCAGCTCCTCAGGTTCAGTGTGTAGCTTTCTATCAGCCTTGACATTTCTGTAATAACAAAATCCTTGAGGATCCAAGTTCAGAGTCAAATTTTATCACTTTTGAGGGCATAAAAACAAAGTCTGAAATATTGGTTAGAAATTTTGAAGCCAAACATTATCTGAACATGGAGAATAGGCCTCTCAGCTAAGGCACGCAGATGCTAAATGAGCTAAATATCACACTAAATCCTCTCAATCAGGGTTTTTTTGGTTTTTTTTTTGAGGAGGGAGAGATCCATTGGTTTAGGAGTGATGAAATGCCAAGTTGATCACCTCCCATTCTCAAAAACCTTAATCAAGAAGGACTGTTATTTGGTTCCTGACGTTACTATACCAGAATTAGCACAATAGGCAATTACATAAAAAAACCTTTTCTACTTTCACTATGACTCATTAATACATATTAAATTATGAAACATACCTTCACAAAAGAATTGAGACGATAGAAAAACAAAACAAAATGCAACCATGCTGCCCTTAAACCCGACAACTACTATGGTATAAGGCAGGGGTCTCCAACCTTGGCAACTTTAAGCCTGGAGGACTTCAACTCCCAGAATTCCTCAGCCAGCAAAGCTGGACTAGCAAATATGTCCAAGGGAAACCTTTACCTTTACCTTTTTATAAATCTCTTAATAACAATAAAGCTGGCTGAGGAATTCTGGGAGTTGAAGTCCTCCAGGCTTATGTTGCCAAGGTTGGAGATCCCTGGTATAAGGTATTCCAAAGCCTTAGGACATCTATTAAATTCTAACTTTATGAAGTAAAAACAAAAACAAAGAGGGAATACTTAGCTTTATAAAGTATTTCTAAAAAAAAAACAAAAACAGATTCCCCTGAATAACAACCAGTGAGAAGCTGCTGCTTGAGAGACAGCCTTCCGTCCACTTAAAATGTCATTTTAGAAAATATATTTGTCGGCAGGAGATTATTTGCTGTAGGAAGCAGCTCGCCTGTAAAAGCGGTGAAACGATACTCCTTGTGAAGGTCCTTCTTCAATTCAGAAAGCTCCTCCTCCAAATGCTCAACCTGTGCCGGCAAAGATTCAGATATGAACAAACAACCTACACGTAACTTCTAATCCTCAAATTAACATAACATGACTGTCTTATTTTCAGTTGTGCCTCAAACAGTACTACACAGTTGCAATCTTGGATAGAGAAACCTGGCTCTCTGCCGTTCTCATGTCAGTGTGAAATAATGGACCCTGAATTGCCTTTGGCCAAGAAAAGCTTCAGTTATGAATTCTGCTCAGCATTGTTGCTAACATCTATTCTTCTGCTTACTTGAACTACTGTGTATCTAGATCTCATGGAGTGGAATACAGTGTGTCGCTAGTCAAGGGTGAATAAATAATAAAATGCAAAAATTGAGAGCTGCCCCACTTCCTGCTTGCCCCGACATGAAGATAACCACTGTCGAGAACATGAATACACAACGATGTGCCCAACCCATCCTCACCCACCACAAAGGTAGCCTCCACCTGTTATTTCTCCTTCAGCTTTAATTATAATGTATTCCCACTTCTCTGTTGGCACAAGCATGCCAACTCAGATGTCCCTGCATCCTCTGGGTCTCTGGTCACCAATTGATTTCCTTTTCAATTAGAAGAATGGGCACCAGCATACCTCTGGACAAGACTTTGGCTATGCAGCCCTAAAACTTTTGAGGTGCAGTACTGTGCGGGCTGCCCTGCAGGACAAGGACCTGTACCTCCTAGCCGTCCTCAGCACTCCAATCTGTCCTGGAGGTGCATTTTAAACATATATGCGGTGGTGGAATTATATTTAGATCCTCTCTCTACCTCCCTGCCCCATCCCAGATTTCAGGAATAGGGTTTTTTAAAAGCTACAATATATTTTAAGCTGCCAGAAGTGGCACTGCTCTCTAGATTCCTCCAAGTGTGTGTATAAGGACAGGAGCACTTCCTCTGGCTTCCCAAGGCAGCAAGGAGCGACGGCTGTGAAGTCCCTCAGGAAAGAGTGAGAATGCCTATTTCACCTCCTGTTTTCTTCCTGTTTCAAAGTCATCAATGGCAGGCAGAGGAGGAAAAAAGAAGTGACAAGATCTCTTCTTCCCTGTTTCTGCTCCTTGTGGGTTGCAGGAAAAGCAGGAGAGAAGTAGTGGGAAGCAATGAAGACTAGCTCTGTTGGGGTCCATTTTATTGGTCTTGTTAGATTGAAGATCAATGAATCTTCTGCTGCTTAGGATGGGAACTAAAGGAGACTTTCCTGGCATATCTCTTCTCTGCTCTGAACTCTCAGTGTGGCCAGAAGGGCCTATTCTGTTTCATTGCCAAGGCAGAAGAGAGGCCCAAAGTACCATCAGGACGCTGCTGAATACTTTTGTACAGACTACTATCCTGGATAATTGTGCAGGACAACCCTGCATGTAACAATGGCCATAATTGCTTTGATTGTACATCCATGGCTTTCCAAAATTCCATGGCAAATAAAATTAACCATAGGCTTAAACTGTAGCGAAGATAGGATATTTATATTTATCAGGACAAATTCCAGAATATGGGTGCCACAGCTAAATATGGGGAAGTTACTATGATACATTCCCAGTGCCAACTTTCTTAGGAATAAATCCCACTGGACATTTTAATATCTGGGATTGTGCAGTTACTTTCTTGCAGCAAGAATAGGTTGGATTCCAGTAAGATATTGGACAATGAACTTCCTTAGCTACTAGTAAGGACATGGAAATGTTAAACTCAGTTGTTGACAAATGTGCTTGCAGCCACAAAAACAATTGTCATACTTTTATTGTAGCTCAACTCTCTTCATTTTACATGAACGAAACTCTCGCTGGGTTCAACAGGATATATTTCTATATTAAAGTGGATTTCATCAAAATTTAGCATATTTTAGAATATGCTAAAATGTTAAATTTGCAGAGCCAGATTTTAGTGACAAAACTGGTTTTACCTCTGGCATTTCTTGACAGGGCTGAAATTTTTTTTTAGCCTACTGCTAGTAGTCAGTTGATAATACTAGACTCAGCTGACTAATTACCTAAATCGTTGATAATCATTCTGTGTTATATAATGGATATACTGTATATTTATATGAAATTATCATTCTTAACCATCAATGGGTAATCCTCACTTAATGACTGGTCACTCAAGTTACATCACTGCAGAATTACTTCCAAAGGTACAATGGCTGCACCTCCCTGCAGTCACAAAATTGCATTTTGGTTGCTTAACAACCAGCTCAGGTTTATGGCTGATTACTGTATTCTGCAGTCCGGTGACCATGATTTTTAGTGGGTTTTTTAATTTACTCTGTTTTCTCCGAAAAATTCCTATTTGGGACAACAGATTCACTTAGAGACTATGGTATTCATTTAACAGCTGTTGCAAAAAAGATCATAAAAAGAGTTAGTGTCATGGGGTCATAATGAATTACAACCATTAACTCCAGGTTCAATTCCAGTCATAAATTGAGCGCTATCTGTACCATATCCTTTTTTAATACTGAGGAACATTTTTAAAAAATCAACCAATTGTGCAGTGAGAAGAAACTTATTTCTTTCTCTTTTTCCATGGATCAATAGCAAATCACAAGACCATCTTCCAAGTCTTGAATTTAAAGTCTTAAAGCGCTTTTTAAAATAGATTTTTGTTCAGTTTATATATAGAATAATTCAAATACTTTGAACCATATCGAGTTTCACATACTAGAGGTAATCCTCAACTTACTACCACAATTGGACCAGAATTTTTGTTGCTAAGCAAGATACTTGTTAAACAAGTTGTGCCTGATCTTAAAACTTTTATGGCCACAATTGTTCAGTGAATTGTAAGGATATTAAGCAAATCCAGTTTCGCCAATTGACTTTGCTTGTTGGGAAGCCAGCTTGGAAAAGCTACAAATGGCCCAGGGACCACTGCAACTCTTGTGAATGTATTTCACTTGCCAAGCACCCAAATTCTGATCACATGACCATGGATCATGTGCTGCAAATGTCATAAGTGTGAGGATTGGTCATCACACTTTTTTCAGTGCCATTGTAACAGTTCATGGGTCAGTAAACAAATGGTTGTAAGCTGAGGACTACCTGTATTATTCTCCACATCAGATTAAGACCTAACACAAGGGATCTCCAACCTTGACAACTTTAAGCCTGGTGGACTTTTGCTGGCTGGGGAATTCTGGGAGTTGAAGTCCTCCAGGCTTAAAGTTGCCAAAGTTGGAGATCCTTGCCTTACACTACTTTTAGTCTTGTTTCTCTATATTTCTGGTTCTAGTATACTGACAGTTCTATAGTATAAATGACTTTTTTTAGATAACCATAATGCTGGCAGCCCTTGATTTAGGACTATTCACTTAGCAACCGTTTGAAGTTATGAAAAAGTGATTTATGACCATTTTCCACATGAATGACCATTGCAGCATTCCTGTAGTCACATTATCAAAATCCATGCAGCTGACATGTATTTATGATGGTTGCAGTGTCCCTGAGTGATGTGATAATCTTTTGCGACCTTCTGACAAGCACAGTCCAAGGGGAAATCAGATTCACTTAACAACCGTCTTCCTAAATTAACAGCTGCAGAGAAATTGTGGCAAGAAAGGTGGTAAAATGGAGCAAAAACTGTGATTTAGCAATGGGAATTCTGGGCTGAATTGTGGTCATAAGCCGAGGACTACTTGCATACATAGATTTTGTAACATGTAAGAGTAATGTCAAATACTCTAATATGTAATAGGTATGCATAATTTCTATTGATATTTTATAAAAACAATCCTGCTTGAAATGTTTTTTTCCCATTCATTCATTTGCAAAGCTCCATAATCAAAATTCTTTGTCTCATTGCAACTGCTTTTCCTAAATGAAGAAATAATATTTCTTCATTTATTTTTCATTCATGTTGCTCAATCTTCCCCTCTTTATACATTGCATTTACTAGAGCAGAGGTCTTCAAACTTGGCAGCTTTAAGACTTGTGGACTTCAACTCTAAGAATTATCCAGCCAGCTGGAGAATTCTGGGATTTGAAGTCCATAAGTCTTAAAGCTGCTAAGTTTGAAGACCTCTCTACTAGGGTGAGTTAGGGACTGCTTTGGAATCTTGATTCATTGCAAACCAAGCTTCTGTCAACATAGTTTAGGAGTACAATTTGCTATCAAGAGGAGAGGAGATTGGGAAACCCCAAGGGGCTGAGAGCAACAAGGGCACAAATCACATTCAATTCCAGCATTAAGGAATGGCATATACTGTATGAACCTATCCTATATTCCAAAGGGAGTAAATGCAACCTATGATGTCAATTGTCAATGTCAATTTCTTTGATTTGTTTTCTAAATGCAAACCTACAGTATCAAAGTCTTGGTTTGCTTTTTCCATATCTTGTTTGGGAGGTCCTCTTAACTTCTTTCTTCTTTCTTTCATTAATTGTGAGTGCTTTTTAATGCGATTTTCTACTTCCTTATATTTGGCAGTTCTGAAAGAAGAAGCAGAATCAACTTTTTTTCCAATTTGTCCCATTTTCATGTATAGATCTACTTAGGAATTACATATCTAATAAGTACTCTTAAACAGTAATTAAAAAGCCATATGGCAATGTAAGAAAGTTAGCACTGACCCATTCTCCTAGAATGAAGTATTTTAGAAAATATTGAAAAGGCAGAATATTATATTTCCCTGAATGGGAAAAGGAGAAACATGTTTTTAAAGACAAAGCAGCTCCCTGCCCCCCACTTAAGGCCCTCACCCTCAGGACATGATAGGATTAGCTTCATTACCTCATCATCCAGCAAGATTCAACCTACAGGATGGGACTCAAGACAACCTACAAAGCAGTGGTGAAATCCAAACATTTTTACTACCGGTTTGGTGGGCAGGGTATGGCTTATTGGGTGGGGCAGGGGAAGGATATTGTAAAACCTCCATTCTCACCCCACTCTGGGCCAGCCAGCAGTGGTATTTTCAAGTTCTCCAAACTGCTCAAAATTTCCGCTACCCGTTCTCTGAACTGCTCATAATTTCCGCTACTGGTTCTTCACAACCTGTCAAAACCTGCTGGGTTTCACCCGATACAAAGTTATCCCTGCATGGCCACATGGAAGTTTTACAACCAGGGGTGAAATGCTCCCAGTTCGGCTGATCTGGTAACGATGGTAGCAGGTGGTTCGGAGAACTGGTAGCAAAAATCCTTTTTTCCCAGCTAGGATCGTGGAAGGCTTTTTTTCTATTTTAGAAGGCTTTTTTCTGCCTAGGTATTCACTGGAATAGGTAGAAAAAAGGCTTTTAAAATGGGGGGAGCCTCCCCTGAGCTGGGCTCAGCTGGGATCGTGGGAGGCTTTCTCACATTTTAAGTCTTTTTTTTTTACTACATATTCCAGCAAATACTTAGGGAGGAAAAAAAGGCTTTAAAAAAGTAAAAATAAAAATTGGCCACGCCTACCCAGTCACATGACCCGCCCACCACCAAGCCACACCCATAGAACCGGTAGCAACAAATTTTTCATTTCACCACTGCTGACAACCAATCAGGATACCTGCCCCTACACAGGAACAAGAAGCTCCAAGGCAGGGCCCAAGAGAGGGTATAAATCTCTTTCTCTCTCTGTAACCCATGTGCTCAATTGCCCATGTAGTCCTGTCCACCATTAAACCAACTTTCCAAATCAGTCTCCACGTTTCCAGTGTCTTTCTCCCAGATGGACATCTCTTCCGACAACAACATCGAAAGAGTACACTTTTAAAAGGTTTGGAAAGGCTTCCAAGTGTCAGTATTTGGGATATACATTTAACTTCTAAAACTACAGGATTGAAATAAAGCTGGAATTTTTAATGTGCTCGTCCCAGCCTACAAAAAAAATTAAGATGCAATCTTGTTTAGAAATAACCTTTTAAAAAACTCAGTTAGAATTTAGTAAACACATAATTACAGTGTTTTCCATTTGTCCCCTTCCTATCCCCCCCCCAAATCCTGGTATCCTTTTCCATGGCCCATCAGGGAAAGATATAAATAAAAATGGACCTTGATTCTTAACTAATCTTTGAAAAAAATTACACCTATCTCACAACAGAATAAAAATCAGCATACAACATGGTCAATAAACTCTGTAAAACACCATGCATTTATATAGATCAGAGGTTCCCAAACTTGGCAGCTTTAAGAGCAGAGCTGGCTGGAGAATTCTGAGAGTTGAAGTCCACAAGTCTTAAAGCTGCCAAGTTTGGGAACCTCTGAAATAGATGAGCCCATCTGTATTCAGGTTCGGTCCGAACCATTTGACAAATGGCAAGTTATGGTCATAGTCTTGAGGTACATAATACCTACAGCTGGTCAAATTTCTTAGCACTAGAAGCAAAAAAATATGCTGAATATCTTGGCCTCACCCTGGCAGTAAAAATGCAATTGCAATATCATTAATTAATGTTCAATTTGGAGCCTTTTCTTATTATTCTTCAAACCAGCAGCCTGAGGAAGTTGCCTCATTCAAGCTTAATGATAGGGCTGAGAGCAGTTTTCAAAACGAAGTACGATAGAATAAAATAACCAATTTTGTTGTATATATGATGTACAATGACAGTAAAGACTGTACTATACTAGAATAAATATTTCTCGGTGTATGCAGAAGAATTTCCTTATTCAACAGTGATGCCGTCATTTTGACTGCTACCTTGTCTCATAGAAAGCAATACTTATGATTATCCATTCTGTGCATCTGCTTTTATAGAAGGGCAAGGCGTTTTTAACATTAGAATAGTAATTCATATTTTAGAAAAATATCTAGGAAACCAGCAGCAGAGGCTTTGCTGAATATTGAACAAGAGTAGATCCAATTTTTCCAGCAACTTTTGGCTAGTATGAATTTCTATTTTAAAAAAATCAGGTTACAATGTGGTTTTGAACCGATGATACTTGTTTGCTCTGCTTACGGCCTGGTTTGCTATAAAAATAATAGAAATCCTGACCAATTTTCTTCCACAACGTTATGGTTTCATTCTACATTTAATATTTAGAAATCAGATCTTCCCTTCGTTTTTCTCTTTGCTATGTTTACCTGCTCTCTTAATTTTTTTCTACATTAAAGCAATTAAAAAGAAAATGATATCATTTGAAATGCTAATGTTTCCAAATGAGGCATGTGTCCACCAAATACTCTTTTCTGGCTGGGAGAAAAAGTGTTCTTGAGGCAATAATTCATTTTAATGTAATCTCTACAGGATATACAGAGGTAATTAGGCAACAGGGCCACGGGTACCATCTGGGGCTCACTTGTCCTTGGAAATCTTAAAGCCACCTACTCTTTCTGATTTTTCTGAGAACAAAACAAATATCACTACACTTAGGCATAGAGCCATCATAACTGTCTGTACATCATGATACTGTCAGCCTTTGGTTTTGATTTAAAAACTGATGATGATAATGAGGGCAGGATAATCCACCAAGCATTATTCTGTTTGCTATCCTATATTTAAAGTAATTAGATTCTAACATTATTTAATTTTCTTTTGAAGATTTTTGTAAGATGTATAATCTACTGGTGTACCTAAAGTAAAATCCTATAATAATGCCCCACGATAACTTTGTGAGCTAGGATGTCTGAAGTTACTTTCATGAACTTCCATGATTAAGAACTTGTTTCTACTACAAGTCTAATATTTTAACCACCGTATGACACATTCCACATGGGTTTTCTCTTTATATTAAGTTTTTTAAAATTACATTATCACTTTTATTGCACAATTCAAGACAGCACATCTTATTTGCCACTAGGAAGTATGCAATGTTTCCATGCTTTTTTCTTGCATGTATCTTCAAATGAGAAATAAACACCACATATAAACATAAGATCTGAAGACTTCTTCAGAAATCAGACTTTGGTTTATTACACTAGTGCTTCTCCATTCAGATATGACTATTGAAAAAAAAACCCCATGCAAAATATTTCAAACTCTGCAACTTCTGAACATGCAGGAGTAATAACTATTCTAACTGTATGCAAAAAAGGCATGTGCTATTATTCTGGAGAACAATATAATATTAACTAATTGCTTGTTCCCTTTGATCACTGTGTTACCAACTGCTATCAGCTAAGAAATTATTTAAGCTGATTAAGCATCTGTCTCCTGTCTTCAAGCTTTAAAGCAATTAAAAATGGCTGGAAAATTCTGGGAGTTGAAGTCCACAAGTCTTAAAGCTGCCAAGTTTGAAGACCTCTGCTCTAAGGTATCACAATTCTACTTTCTGACATTATTAACATTTCTCTGCTTTTTGATGTTCTACTTCATAAATGGCCAATATAAAGCAAACTTTAACATCAAAGCAATGGTTCTTGGCTTGTGTGCTGTGAAACTTCATTGAGTTGGGAAGCTTTCACTTCCATTTTCAATTAACCACAGCTTTTGATGTTTTCTTAAGGAAATAATTAGTTTAAATTCAATGCCATCTTTCTACAAGTAGGAATTGGGGGGAAGAAACCAAACTATGAATTAACAGATGGACGCTGAACTATAAGGCAGTGGCGATTTTCCAATCTATGGAATTCTGGTAGTGAAAAGTCCATAGATGAACTATGGACTTGAAAAATGCTGCTATAAAGAGTTAGCTTGTTTAAAGACTCAATTGTTAAGGTTAGTCAGTTTGGCCAATCTATGATTAACCAAACAGGAAAAACAGTCTTCTGATTTTTCTGCAACTGAGATGAAGGACCGCGTGTAAGGGTGTGCAACTTATCAACATGAAATCATGTGTGGAGTCATTCTGGGTGCAGAAGAATGAGTGCTATGTAATTTGGTCTGCCTTCTTAGGAGAAAGGCAGGATGCAAACACAGAATAGATACTAGAATGCTAATTTGTTTGTAAGTAAAAACATGGAAGATGGATGCACTCATTCATTCTCTTTCCCTTTTAAACTTTTAATTAATTTAATTAATTTAATTTATTGAATTTCTATACCGCCCCTTTCCTCGCGGACTCGGGGCGGTGTACAGCCATGATCACATAAAATGTACAGTCCAAAAAAAGTTAAAATAACATATTAAATTATACAATGGCTCTAAAATCATCTATAAAATATTTTAAGATTAACCTAAAATCCCCATTTAAAACACAGCCCAAAATCATGTTTAAAATCCCCAACATCTTCAATATTTAAAACCCCTATACCCCAAATTAAATTTTTTAACCCAAGCCGGCGAGACGGAAGAGGTAAGTTTTTAGCTCCCGGCAAAATGTTAATAAATCCGGGAGATCTTTAAAAAACTTTCTCTTTGTCTTTGGATTATGGGTTAGATTCTTTTATTTTAACAGTTTATGGTCAGAGACCAAAAACTGCGCAAGAAGCAGATCACGGAGAATGATTATTATTAATAATGTGGTTTAATGAAAAGAAGGACTAGGGGAGACATGATAGCAGTGTTCCAATATCTCAGGGTCTGCCCCAAAGAAGAGGGAGTCAAGCTATTCTCCAAAGCACCAGAGGGCAGAACAAGAAGCAAGGGGTGAAAACTAACCAAGGAGAGAAGCAACTTAGAACTAAGGAGAAATTTCCTGACAGTTGGAACAATTCATTAGTGGAACAACTTGCCTCCAGAAGTTGTGAATGCTCCAACACTGGATGTTTTTTAAGAGGATATTGGATAACCATTTGTTTGAGGTGGTGTAGGGTTTCCTGCATAAGCAGGGGGTTGGACTAGATGACCTCCAAGGTCCCTTCCAACTCTGTTATTCTATTATGTTCTATTCTATTCTGTTCTAATGTGGAGATCAACCCCCCCTTTTTCTCCCAAGCACTCTAATCCACTCTGGTACTCTGAAAACATCGCTCAGGGAAAATGGGTGCAACTAGCTAATTATATATCCTCCATCATTAATTATAATCATACACTAATTTTTCTTCTGCTTTTCTTTCATTAGCATATACCATACAGTGATTTTTAGTACCATAGAATGATGTGCCAAATCTTTAGTGTAATGTATTGCATATGTTTTGCCCATTTTGATTTTTAAAGTATGTAATACCAGAAACTTTGATCTGAAAGCTTGAAAGAACCGCTAATACTCATGCAAAAGGCAGCAGTGGGTGATCTAAATTATACATTTTGGCCAGTCATGCCAATTAAAGAGATATGAATTGATAAGTAAATGCTTTCTGTTCAATTTGTTTTTCCCCTTGGCTTCCAATTAACTTGCTTTTTACCTTTCGCTGATGGGATGATTACACATAAACAGGAAGTGGGATATAGGTACGAATTGTGCATTTCTTGGTATCTTTTTTTAGAATGATAATTGAAATTCTAGGAAGGGAGGACAGGCTGACCGTTAAGTGCTCTCTGTTTTAAAAAACGATCAGCAGGGGCTACGCAAATACAGTTTGGCTTTTGTTGATTCCTACTAAATGCTATACAGGTAGTCCTCGACTTGCGACAGTCCGTTTAATGGCCGTTCAAAGTTACATCGGTACTTATGGCCAGTTTTCACACAACTGCTGCAGCATCATGTGATCAAAATTCAGGTGCTTGGCAACTGACTCATATTTATGACGGTTGCAGTGCCCCGGGGGACAGGCGATCCCCTTTTGCGACCGTCTGACCAGCAAACTCAATAGTGAAGCCAGATTCACTTAACGACCGGGTTAATAATTTATCAGCTGCAGTGATTCTCTTAACAACTGTGTCAATAAAGGTCATAAAAAGGGGCGAAACTCACTTTATAGCAATGTTTCCCTTAACGGCAGAAAATCTGGGCCCAATTGTGGTCGTAAGTCAAGGACCGCCTCTATTTACAAATTGCTCGGGGTGCATCACTGCAGATTCTCCATTCAGCTGAGAAAAACTGAACTGGATCGCCATTGTTAGGTTTAACGTTAACCTTTTTGCAGAGGAGACTTTTATAAGCTCATCGTTTTGATTTTTATGAATTCATAAATCTCTCCAAAGTCCCTCTTGTTGTTAATAAGCGGGAATAGAAGCATCTGATGGAGAGAGTAGAATCTATAAAACGCAGCCAATGTGCTGCAACACAGTCCTAGGCTGCATAAACATCAAGATCACGAGAAGCGTTAATACCACTTTATAATGCCTTGGTACGGCCACACTTGGAATACTGCATTCAGTTCTGGTCACCACGATGTAGAA
>JANHFP010001686.1:15850-28139 GCA_032468135.1 Calamaria suluensis | reverse complement strand
GGCAGAGACAGACATGATTACCAGATAGAAAAAAAAGAGATGACAGGACCTGAAAATGTATTTTAGGCTGCTATCACTGCTGAGGCTCTTGTGGGCCATTCCACATCTGTTCTACTGTTCCATATTTTATTATTACTGTTATATTAGAACTAGAAAAACAAGACTATTTTTTCAGCTGTGATTTTAAATGTGTATTCTGAACATTTGCAAGTAAAAAGTGTATTCTGAACACTTTCACAAGTAAAATGTACACATGTAAAACACATTTAAAATTCTATTTTTTCTGAGAAAAAATCACTACCTTTTTCAAATACAAATAATATAATACCTATTAATATATATTGGGTTATTGCCCTTATCAGTTGCTGGTGTTTACTACTGCCTTCATCATCTACTTCTTTCTCTCTGAGTGTGTGTGTCCTTGGGTGGAGACTCTGGTTATGGATCTCAAGATCTAACTGAAATTCGCATTAGTTAAGAGCACAAGAGACTCTAAAACAAGATTAAACTATCAAATTAAACTGATTCAGATATTTTCACAGAAATACAAAATTCTGTAGGCAACAACTGAACAAATTAAGGACAGAAAGATAGCTAGGGCCTTGATGAGATGATTAGATTATCTGAGATGCCTTAATCTCCAATAATTTTTAGAAAAAACCCTAATTTTTGTGCTTTCAGCCACTTTCATACCCTCCACATCTAATCATCAAAATCAAGAATGCATATTTTCCATTCTCTATGTGAAGACCAGATCAGATGACCATCTATTTTACAACTGATGATTTTACATAACTAAGAAAGTAGTTGTTCCAGAACGGTCTGGAACATGCCATAGAATATCCTTGTAATTTGGGTCACCAGAAGTCTTCTCCTAGATACATAATTCAGCTATGGGAAAATAACTGCAATGAAATACAGTACAAAGTATTTAAGCCAGGAGTACGGAGAACCTCAATATCGGTATTTCACTATATGAACCAGCAACATATTTTTGCAGAATAAAATCATATGCTATACATACCGTTACATTTCCTTTTTGGGGTGAATATGTGTACAATATTCCTTTCTTTTCTCTTATCTTCCTGGCCTGTTTTCTCCATTTCTGAAGAACTTCTTTATCTCTTCAAAAACATTTTAAAAGTATTTAACATTTCACCAGTAAGCCATGTAGTCAATATTGGAATTAACTTTCCAGAAAAACACTACACTTTGAAAATCATACTGCAATGTTATTCTTGAGCAAGTGTACATAATATTTTTAAAGATGAACAGTCATAATATAGAACAATGATTTTATTTTTATATACTAAATATAACCCATAATATGTGCTGTGTGTACACATGGACATTCATATACATATAGGTTTAAGAGCAGCTTTAGGTTATTCCCACAGCAGAAATGGCTAAATCTCCCTTATTGAAGCTTCAGTGCTATTCAAAGAAGTCATGTGCTTTTTGGCAATAACAAAAATAGTGAAATTAAGTATACATCTGGTTTAAAATTTGAAAACTGAATATGAAACAAGAAAGCAAAGATTCATGTACTGTATTTTTCGAACAATAAGATGCACCAAGATTTCGAAGAGGTAATCAAGGAAAAAAAGTTTTTGCCTTCCCGGCCCTCAGGAGCACTCTGCAAACCTCCCAAAGCCTCTACGCACTCCATTTTTGTGAAAAATGGGTGTGTTTTTTGCAAAAAACAGGAATCGTGGGGCAGGGCTTCAGCAGGCAAAAAAATGGCTGTATTCAGTGTATAAGATGTACCAACATTTTCACCCTCTTTTAGGGAGGGGGGGAGTGTATTTTATACTCCGAAAAGTAGGGTAAATCTAATATTTTCCTGTGCATTCAAAGTCAGGATGAATTTAGTTAAAATTCTGCAACTGTGAAAAAGATACTGGACTGAGGTTGTGGAAATATAGTTCAGAGGCTATGGTGAGAAATAGTAGGTATAGAAATATTACTGTCTACACTCCAGCTATCCTTTCTTAAAATATGATCTTAACCTGGAAATTTGGTTCAAAGGTTTGTTTAACATGCTAGATTTTCATTGATTCTGTTATCATCCTGTGAAAATGCAGAGTTAAGAGTAATCAGGAGGAACAGTAACAGTATGAAGGAAGTGATTGAATATGGCAGTGAAAAATAGGAGGTGCATAACAATCTCTTTTGTTTGCTGCTTTCCTGCACTAAAATAGTCTTCCTTATTGATTTAAAATCATGGATTTGTTCCTGTTATCTGCAGCATAAATCATGTATACTCTGCAAGTAGCAAAATCAAATCAATGGATGGATAGATTAGTAATATATTCATTTTTTAAAATGAAAAACCAGCTTGCTTTTGTGTCAAGTAGTACATCTTCTATATTAGGCCTTTCATATTTAGGCTACAAAAATTCTGATGAGTGTCAGATGGTAGAAAGGTAATACAGAAAAAAACCTCTGCCACCTAGGTCTTCTAGATTTCTGCAATCTATATTTAGATGATTTATTTGCACTATTTTGTTGAATATAATTAAAACTTACTTTCTCCGCTGTTCAATTAAAGCTTGTTTTTCCTTCATATCTTTTAATGCTGCCAATCTGCAGTCCTCTGCCATTTTACTCTGGATTATGAATTCATATGATGAAGCAGCAGGAAAAAGATTCTTTTTATCCCTTTGAAATAGACTTGTTAACTTCAGTCAATTATTATTTGTCATTGAAAGCTATGCAGAGCAACACAATAATTGAACAAAATATCTCTATAATCATATCTACTATCTGCAGGGTTTATTTTTTTAAAAAAAGTCTACTTCAGGGTTCTTACTGTTCTAGATAGATACCAGTTTACCAAAGCAGACTTGAGAATTATATCATTTCCGTAATCCTTTTTCTGTTTGGTTCTCATCTAATTTACATTTGTTCCTTGCATTTTTTGCAGAAATTTAAGATCATAGCTTATTAGCAGGATTATGTTAAATTGAGATAAACTGTACATGCATTATAAGTATTGATACAATAAAATTGAGCATGATTTGGGGTTTGTCTGTTTGTTCTTTAGGTAATTCACTCTTAATTTGGTTTTTTGCCTAGTTTTTTATAAACTATATCCAGATTGTGTGTGTGTGGGAATCACAGAACTAAGAAAGCATGCAGATTCACCTTTCATTTCTGGCATTGGTGCGGACGGTTGCAGCTGGGATGGGCTCATCCCAGGTGACCGGTTTTCTGCCCATCAGTGGGCTCTATAGAGCTGAAGGCCACCCTGTAGGGGTGGCCGACCTAAGGGGCACTTTCTGGGTTAAGATAGCAGTCACCCCGAATTGCTCAGATAAGCCCTAGGAGCCGTGGGTCAGGAGGCAGTGTTTCAGCGCCATTGCCAGCAACCACGGAGTGAAGAGCTAATTGCTAAAACACATCTTGCAGAGCTGGATTGAGACAATGTATTTGTTGAGCTGTCAGTCAGGCTGCTGGCTCCTGCAGCAAGGACTTTCTCCAGTTTTCTTCAAGAAACAGTAAGCCAGAAGAGGGGTGGGTGGCTTTCTCCCCTCTTGTATTAAGCGGCGGCTTAAGCGTCTTTCCTCCCTGCTCCAGTTATTCTATTTGATAAATATACCACATTCCAATAATTTGATGTCAAATAATAAAATCTACGTTACATATTCCATTGAGCGTCCGCCGAACTACTTCTTCCCCAGCAGTGTTAGCTATATGTTCAAGTTAAACTAATATCCACTTCTCATTAAATTGCTTTCACACTTTGCCAAGCATTTTTTGCCTTTATTTCTTATCTTGTGATCTTAATCTTCTGGGCGATGCGCTCCTCCACTCTCCAAGGGAGGCAACAGGTTTCCACCCTCCCCCTGTCTATTGTCCTCCCATCATCACTTCCCCCTGTGGCCACTAATTCCAGGAAGACCTTGTGTTTTTTAAGGAAGGCTTCCACCTCCTCTGTAGTATTTATTTTAATTCATTTTTCATCCCAGAATATTAACAAACCTTCTGGCACCAGCCACCTAAATGTGATTCCTTTAAGATATAATTTTTTTGATAGAAATTGGTATCTGTGCCTGGTGTCTCTTACACTTTTTGGAATCTGTTTAAGTACTGCAATTTCCCTATCCCTCCACCTCAAAGGTTGACCACTCTGTGTCCTCAGTACCTCGTCCCTTGTAGACCGCCTGAGAAATTTTACATGTATTTTTCTAGGAACATTATGAATTCTTCCATAATTTGATAATTAACTCTGTATGCCTGGTCAATGTCTCATCAAATTTGATCTTTCTCCCTTCCAATAAAATTTGCTAAAATTGTACTCATGATATCTTTAAGATCCTCCTCCGCTTTTTCAATTACATTTTGAAATCTTAAAAAGAAGGACAATCTTTACGGATCCATACTAGCAACTAAATTTTCCAAATTTTGATTAGCATTTTGGAGAGACTCAATTTTTTCCTCTACCTTATCTGATCTTTCTTCTACCTTGCCTATCCTTTGTATATTATCTTCCGCTATTTGTTGTACATTTTTCAATTCATTTTTTATTTCTGCAAAATCTTTTCTCATGTCTGGGCTCTACGGAGCTAAAGGCCACCTTGTAGGGGTGGCCAACCTAAGCAGCACTTTCTGGGCTGAGATGGCAGTCGCCCCAAATCGCCCAGATAAGCCCTAGGAGCCGTGGGTCAGGAGGCGGTGTTTTGGCCGCCACTGCCAGCAACCACGGAATGAAGAGCTAATTGCTAATACACATCTTGCAGAGCTGGATTGAGACAATGTATCTGTTGAGCTGTCAGTCGGGCAGCAAGGACTTTCTCCAATTTTCTTCAAGAAACAGTAAGCCAGAAGAGGGGTGGGTGGCTTCCCCCCTCTTGTATTAAGCGGCAGCTTAAGCGTCTTCCCTCCCTGCTCCAGTGACAGGAGAGGGAGGAAGAGATGAGATAAATAAAAGAACTGTTTTATATTTTGGCATGGTGGATTCAATTTTGGAATAGAATTGATCATTTTTTGACTTGGACTTATTGGCTTTTTTTGCGGCAGTTTCCCCCAGAGTCAAAAAGAGACGTGGGGCTGAATCTCAACTTCTCAAAGTGGAATTTTTATTCTTTTTTTCTATTTGGCCTTCTTGATTCATCTCCTGGATGTACTAGTGAGAAAGAGAAATGACCTTGTGCTTATCAAACTGTTTTGGCGAACCTGGAGAGCTGGCTTAATGCCTGGATTTTATTTGGCAGAATAATACACAGCTGTAGGACACACTTCTCCCTGACACTTGGGAGATAAAACCCTCTTGGTTCACTTAGTGAAACCATATGGTTGTTCAATGAATCCTGGATATACATTTTTTTTGCTGGAAACTGGCAAGTATTGCAGATTGTGGTCATGTGAATATGGAGCACTGTAACTGGTCCTGTTTCTTCCCAGAATTTCCTACCAACTCCTCTTACTCATATAGATGTTGATGGAAATGCAAGGCCATCTATTTTTGGAGCCATTTATAAGGAATCATTGGCAGAAGCATTGCATCAAGCTATTAAATTCTCTGAAAAAGCAGCAAGACCTTACCCACAGATAATTTTAATGATTGATTCAGAGTAGGAATGATGATACCTGGAAGATTGGTACCCTTTTTAAATTATTTTTTTCCTTACACTGATACAATAATATCATAATGGTTATGAAAATTTTAAAATTCCATTCTTGTTATTGTGGCTTTAAAAATAAATGCTACTATTTTCTCCTAAGGTTTTCTAGATTTCTACAATTTATCATGCATCTTTCAAATTTAACACACTACAGTAATATATAATGTATATTAGAATGCAAACTGTGAGTTACAATAAATATAAAAACAAACTGGCTTATATGTTTTATTACCTTGATGAAAGTATAGATGATTTACGAGAGAGGCTTTCCTTTGTCTTGGTTCTCATTAATGCAGGCATAGATTCATTGGTTACTATTTGTTCTTCAGGATACTCTTGTCTTTCATCTTGGATAAGTTCATCCCTTAGCTTCTTAAATCGTATCATCTCCTCCTCATTAGGCCATCCATCTGACAAATCTAAACTGGATTTCATGATGTCTGCCAAATTTAATTTTTCAACAGGAGGAATTTCTATTGAAATAAAAAAAGATTGCTTTACATTCAGAGATGGAACCAACTGGGAAAGGAAAATAGCAAGAAAGTTAGTTTTTGTTCCTTTTGGTTTAGAAATATATGTTTACAATTTCTCCCTTCCTTATTGTAATGCAATAAGCATAAAAAAGGAAACAGAAGCATCACTAAACACTCAGTTCAGTAGTTTAGAGAATGAAAATGAAGTATGCATTTTTCTTGACTTAATCACTTTGGTTTACACATCAGCAAGGGTGCGATCCACGTGGTGCAAATGTGCTCAGAATCTCTACACTACCCCAGTGAAAGAAACGGAATTGTCAGATTTTAATGATTTTCCTTCACTTTTCACAGGAAAAATATTTAAGCATTTTTAAACAAATCAAAACTAAATTAAAAGAAACCAAACCTCAAAGCCCTCATTCCTGACCAATTCTTTTACATCACTGGATAACATATATTTCACTGCTTCCCAAAATACGAACATTAAACTACTAACCTCCAAGTATTGACAGTTTATTTACCACCACACCCCACTTTAAAGTCTAATGGTTTAGTTTTCCCTTTTTTGCTTCCAGTAATTCTATTAATGAAATAATGGAATTCTAAGAAACAACAACACAAACCCCCCACCCCTCTAATTCTACTTCTTAAAAGTAAAAAGGTAAAGGTTTCCCTTGCACATATGTGCTAGTCTTTTCCAATTCTAGAGGGCGGTGCTCACCTCCATTTCAAAGCCGAAGAGCCAGCACTGTCCGAAGACGTCTCCATGGTCATGTGGCCGGCATGACTAAATGCCAAAGGCGCACGGAACGCTATTACCTTTCCACCAAACCTGGTCCCTATTTTTTCTATCTTAATCCAAAATGTTGTTTCTCACAATGGCCAACCTGGTCTAAAGTGCTTACAAGCAGAAGATGGAGACCAGCCTATCTATTGTTGAACCTCTATAATTGGTATTCCAACATACACGTTCCCTCAGTCCCTTGGAAGTGAACGTATCCAGTCTACTTCTAAGTCCTTCAAGTTAGTGAACTTCAACATTGCAACATCATTCAGTAGTAAATCTCACTAGTTAAATATGCATTACCCTCAGCTTCAGCTTGCTGATTTGAATATTATAGAATATTACTTTGAAAATAAATAAAAGACCACAATCCATGTGGTCTTTGATTAAAAATGGTAACTTAAGTTGCCATTTATAAACGGCATGGTCATATGAGATCACATTTTATGACCACTGTGCAATGACAGCTCCATTCCCAATTGCAGTTATTTACTGAGGGTTAACTGTAGAGTTACTGTTTTGAGATTTAGTGAAGAGTAGATCCATTGACTTCTGTATTAAAATCAGCAATTGGCAAGCCTGTCACAAGCTATTGATTTCCAAATCTTTCCTTTTGAAAGTCACTATCTTGATTTCTAATTATGCTTCTCAACTCTCTATGTTCATGCTGAGACAGAAAATCAACCTTTGTATTTATATGCTCATTTTTCTTTAATAGGGAATTTTTGAATAGCTTGCATTTTGTTTTACACCAAATTGAATTTAGATATACTTGAAAAATTAGTTTTTTTAATGTTTTATTTTATTTAAAGAAATATTCGATTTGGATCCAGCTAGAGTTGTTGAGAACAATCATTAGTGGGAATTTAAATGTGTATGCCGTTCATAATAATGGTTGATTTGCACAATGTGTGTGTTCATTTGTTGTTAAAATTTCCCATCACCCATAAACTCTACAGTTTGTTTGGCTAATGTTCTTTTTAGAGACTTTGCTCAGTCCTGACCTTAGTAGGAAATGCTAAGCATTGTCTACCCCTGGGGATTTTCAAAGGCATATTTCTTTCAGCAGGTGATCTCTTAGATTGTGTGAGAAGGAAAAAAACTAAAGAAGAAATATTTCCTGAAGCTTAGTGAGTTGGAGGTGACCTGTGTGTATAGAGAGAATTTGCCTAGAAAACTATGTTGATTGTAATGCTGTTTGTCAGATATCTCAGATTAGGAGAGGCTGCATTAAGTACAGAGAGTTAGCCTACAGGCAATTGAGCTGGGACATAGTTGGAAGGTGAGCTTTTCTTGTTTGTATGCCAAATGTGGAGATAATCTCTCCCCAGCTTCCACCAGTCATTTTGCTTCTACTTTGGGAAACAAAATAAATGTGACTGAATGCTTGAAGGAATGATATCTATTGTCTTTGAAGCTACAAAGATAAGAGATTTCCTGGACTTTAATGTTATAATGCAGGTGGATTTTCTAAACAGGTTCCACCCAGGTCTGTGCTTGGCAATGGATAAAGGGATGGCAGTAGAGGGAAGATATCAAAGGATTGATTGGACTCTGTTGTTGGATAATGAGGACCAAGCCAAAAAGAAAATACCTTAATAGGCATTTCGGAAGCAGCCCTAAACACACATTAAAACGGTGTTGTATCAGAAAGGTTTTCCCCAGCAGCCTATTAAATTGAACTACTTTGGAGTATAGAAAATTGCACCAGATGCAGTTAGATTTTTTTTAACAAAAAAGCAAAATTGTCTTTTGTTTTGTGTTTGATTTTGCTTCCTAATTCTGATTTTATTGCAAGTAAACAGGTCATTCAAATATTTAAGCAATACTTTTTCCCCAAGCAATAATTGCAATTAAACCCCTGTGTATTTAAGTTGATTGTTTTAAGCCAATACCAAAGGATACAGTATGAATTAGGATCCTAAGTGTTGTGCGGAAAAGTAGGAAGGTCTGGAAAAATCTTCTAGCAGTAAAAAAGAATTTTCTGTGATTTTACTGTTATTGTACAAAATATTAACAGAAGCTCTTTGGAAGGTAGAGGGCTCTTGTCTTCTATAGCCAACTATGCTGGCTGGAGAATTCTGGGAGCTGAAGACCACAAGTCTAAAAGCTGCCAAGTTTGAAGACTTCTGGTCTATAATGTCTCATCCTGCCTCCTTACAGTCTGGGGACTCTGGTCTTTTGATGCATTTGTTGAAGGATGGATACCCAAAGGATTGAATACTATCAGCTAACATACCAGAGAGTAATTTCTTTTTTTATGGAGTCTGATAAAAATTAAACAAGATTTTCAGAATAGAGTTGACTCAAGGTTGCCCTCCCAATAATTGAAGCTCCAGTCTTATCAGTAGATAGGATTTTTAAGTAAAAAAAGTACAAAAATCAAGATAATGTTGGTCATTAATAAATTACTGGTTCTGAGAACAGAAAGCACCTTTCTCTTGTACTTTCTGTTCTTAAGAGATACACAATTCTAGAATTGTCGCTCTACAAAAATCCACAAGTGTAAGCACAAATATGGAAAAGTCATTCTACTGCCTTCAGTGTGCCTTCTTGGGATAATATTTTTAAAATCATAATTACAAATAGATTTTTTTAGAAATCTGTGTTACTCTGACAAGCCATTTGTCTGCCTAGCTTGGCATTTCCAATCCTGACTGGTCGTCTGCTGGAGTTTGGAGCTTCTTCCAGATAAAAACTTAAGCAATTGTTTTATCAGGTCCTATCACCTTTTTTTGTATCTGTACCTTATGATGTTCTATTTGTACAGAAGACAGGTATAGCCAAGTCAGCAGTGTTCCTGCCATACCTTTTCCCACATTTTAAGTGTATATATTTGTAACTGATTGTAAATCCCATAAATTGCACCTATGTGAGCCTGATTAATGGAACTACGATCATGTGCCAATGTTGACCAGTTAGTTACCTGGTTAGACAGCATCTTCTGGAGTAAAGATATGGAGCTACATGCAGAATCTCGACTACTCAAGGGCCTGAATTATAGCTCTGCAAAAGACAATCATTTGCAGTGGCCTTTCATCAATCATACACTGTGTTCTTTGCCCTCTATCTCTATTACACATCCTGGGAATAAGTAGAGCCAAGGAATCTTCTAAAATGAAGCAGCTGTGCAGCAGTGATTTTTCTGACTCTACACCACCCCTAGTAGAAGTCCAGACCAGATGAAGTCCACAAGTCTTAAAGTTGCCAAGTTTGAAGACTTCTGTTTTAGAGGGTAAGTGCCTTTTAGGGCCTGACAGATGACGTTCCTTCCTATTAGGCTCTACCTGTAATATAAAACTAAACAATTTATAGCAGGCTTGTTTTCTGATAATTTTTAAAAAATGGGAACATGTTTAATTGATTTCCCCAGAGTTCTTACTGTCTGACAAAGGGTCTTATTTGATAACTTAGTCAATTTCACGAAACAATCTGTTGGCTCAATTGTTCCTGTTGGTTGGCTGGGGAACCCAAGTGTTAAGAAAAAAAAATCAGTACCCAATCACCAGAGTCAGAGCGCAAAGTAGTTATTCCCTAAAATATTTACTTTGCTGAATTATGCATGTATAAACCGAAAGAATGAAAGAAAGAGCATATTGAAGCCCATAATTAAGTAACTAATTGGAGGGTACAAGGCTAAGATAATTCTTTCATTTCAGAAGAAAATAAAATTTAGGAAGCCATTCATTAAAGCCTAGTGATATCTATAAAGAAAAAGGAAAGGCAGGAACTGTTTCTGAGACATAGGTGCTTTCCTTCACATTTTGTATAAAAAAGAGATTTGGAGACCCAGAACAGCTGGAAAGCACTTTCTTAAAAGGACTTTTTCATGGCCAAAAAATATATATATCTGCAAATAGTAATACAAGATATATAGAATCTGCCCTGTAATTCCTACTGCATATCTGTTGTGTATTTTCCTATTCACACGTGCAAATAATTGTAATGCAACTTTTATCATTTCATACATTTCAGATTTACTGAAAGTAGGTGCTAGTTGGAAACTGTGGGACAATTATAAATGAGTAGCACAGTAATTTGGAAATTATAGACCCATGTTTCCCAGAAAATAAGACTGGGTCTTATTTTCTTTTGGGCCCCAAAATAAGCAATAGGGCTTATTTTTGAGGGTGTGTTATTTTCCCCCCCATGTATTGGAGACCCACTTCTGCTAATTCATGTTGGGCCTGCATACTGTGTGGTGCATCAGTGCTGCTGCTGTGAGACGGGAGTGTAGCTACCCCATGTGCCCTGCACTAGTTTACCTCAGAGCCCCCACAGCCAGGCTATCCAGGTCCCAATACCTGACTAATCTCATAGTGGCGACTCGGGCCCTGTTGGACAGGGCCCACATGGCCACCAGCCCACTTCTTCTGCTTCTTCATGGCCACAATGGAGCAGGAGGCTGAGCAACATGCCGGTACCACTACCACAATGCAAGACGGGGTGGGTAGAGCTGCCCCCCCGGCTTTCCTCAGGTCCCCTGCAACCAGGCCATCCATGCCCTGACATCTGCCTTACCTCAGGGCCGCGGCACACCACTCAGCCTCCTGCTCCATTGTGGCTGCGAGTAAGTAAAAGAAGTGGGCTGGCAGACATGTGGGCTCCTGCTACACATAGTTGGTGGGGCTGCTGCCATGAGGCAGGCATCAGGGCATGGATGGCCTTGCTGAGAGGGCCCTAAGGTAGGCTGGTGTGGGGCAGATCCACCATTCCTCACCTTGTCTTGTAGCCACGGCACCATGAGCAACCAGATGGAATGGGCTATGCAGGCTATTAAGTAGGGTTTTTTTGTGTGTGGTAGGTCTTATGTATGCAAAATATGCTAGGGTTTATTTTCAGGATGGGTGTTATTTTAAAGGAAATAGATTATATATCAGAAGGAAGGCATTGCTTTTAACAATTAAAAATATTGCTTGGAAGAATTCTCAAGACATGTTTTTGTTCCTCCCTACCTGAAGGTCTTGATGAGCAAAGTTCAGCCATGAATTAAACCTTCTCTGAGAGGACACGTGAGATAGACTGGTACGATGTTTGCTTATTTTAGCTAAGTGCCTTAAAATTTTCTACTTTAGAAGATATAGCTCCCATATTAATATAATAACTGACTAATTACAATCTGGTGGAGTTTCTTCCTTCTTTTTTACATCAGGGACCCATCTGTTAAAAATCACCTAGTGCTTTGTATTTTCCTAATATGGTTTTGACATAGTTTTCTGTGCTGTAGTATAAAGTGTCGGTCCCTTCTATGTTGTAGTTTTTCAGACTCACAGTGAAAGTTAGCACTCTGGCCATCACTGCCATTCCACTCACAGTGTGGAACATAATCAATTCATAGAAATGTCTTTTCATTCTGGAAACTGTTGTGATCTCATATCTTGTGTATGGTTGCATGCTCTAAG
>JANHFP010001686.1:4871-15750 GCA_032468135.1 Calamaria suluensis | reverse complement strand
TAATTATTTAAATTTTAAACTACAAATTAGCCAACAATATTTTTGATTTTAAATTTTAGATAACTTCTCTGTAAATTTCTTATTTTTAAAATGGCTGTAAACCGCCACGAGTCCACGGAGAGGGGCGGTATATAAATTTGATTTATAAATAAATAAATAAACCATGAAGTCAGTTGCCAAGTGGCTGAATTTTGATCACGTGACCATGGGAATGCTGCAAAGGTTGTAATTATGAAAAACGTTTGTGAGTCACATCTTTCAGGGCCGTTGTAACTTTGAGTAGTCAGTAAATGAACTGCTGCCAAGTGGAGGACTACATGTATGTTATGCAGCAAATTTGATTTGATGCAAAATCATTGATTTCCTAATACACTTTTTTGAAGTTTCCATAAGAATGTTAGAATGGGGAAGCTTTTCCATCCGTCAAATACTTTTGTTAATGTAGGGCACTGGCACTGCCTCACCACCACTGTTCTACAATCATGATGTGTGTTTTGTTGAGGACTTTGTTGAGGATTAAAGTCTGGGTATTCAATTGAAGCTGGAAAACTGATACAGTTATAGTCTATGCATATTTTGAATCCCCATTGTCCTTTATTGGCTAACTGACCAAATGTGCTTAGGTTACTCTGCTGTGTCCTTGGATGATCTTGGGTTTACAGATACACAAGCCAAGTCAATACACTATTTCTGTCCTATGTCAGTTGTTTCACTGCGGGTCAATACAATGCAGCCAAGGCAACCTCAGCTCTACAGAATCTATGTTTTGAATGGCATTTCAGAACTTAGTTTTGGTTTATGTTGTAAAATACGTTCTTAATTGAAGCCATACACCCAGCAAATGCTGAATTGAATGCAATCTGCTTGCTGTAAGTAGTCTTACAGCTCTAGTGAATAGAACAGAGCAGAATTCTTTATTGGCCAAGTATGATTCGACATACAAGGAATTTGTCTTCAATGCATAAACTCTCAGTATACATAAAAGGTGATAAATCATAGTCATCATAAAATATATACTCATAAATCATAAGGTACAACTGCAAAGTGGATTATGGTATTTATAGCTAGGCTCTAGGAAGACTCAGCCTTCCATCCTTCAGAGATCAGTAAAATGAGGACCAAGATTGTTGGGGGCAATATGCCGAATCTGTAAACCACTTAGAGAGGGCTATAAAGCACTGTGAAGCAGTATATAAATCTATTTGTATAGCAACTGTTTGAAGTTACAATAACATTGAAAAAAGTGACTTACAACCAGTCCTTGCACTTATAAATGTCAAATCAGTGATCAAATCAGTGATCAAAATTCAACACCATGTATATTTACGGTAGTTACAGTGAGCTGGGGTAATGTGATTGTGATTTGTTTTCTTCCCAGCTGGCCTCCAAGAAGCAAAATCAATGGGGAAAGCGGGATTCGCTTAACAATCCTGTGATTCACTTAACAACTACAATGATTTGCTTAGCAACCATGGCAAAAAAAATGTCATAAAACTGGGTGCTACTCACCTAATGCCTTGCTTAGCAAAGCAAATTATGATTCCTGTTGTGGTCACAAATTGAGCGCCATCTGTAGGTTTTTTTGTTTTTTTTACAGACAGATTAAAGGAACTACGTACTTGTATGGAAAATAAAACCTAAGTTTGTAATTATCGAAGCACAGCTGGTAATTATGAAATAGCATCATCTTTTCAGGGATGCATAGCTTCTTCCATATCTTCATTTAGCCACTTGGCTCTGATAATTATATTAGCATTTTATGTTTTTCTTAACAAATATTGTAGTAATTAATAAATTGTATAACCCATATGAAAATATATAAACTTTATATACATAAACATGCATATATCCAAGCTATGAAAAAACAAACAGGAATCTGAAATGGGGCTGAAAAGCCTGTTAGGAGATATCTATAGGATATATAATTAAAAAATCATAGCTGCATATCTCTGATTGGCAGTTTCTGGCATTAGGGTATTAGAAAAGGTTTAGAAAGAGAAAAAAAGAGGCAGTCGTACAGTAGATCTTAAAGAATATGCTAACCGCCCCGAGTCCGCGAGGAGAGGGGCGGTATATAAATTTAATAAATTAAATTAAATTAATTAAATTAACTGCACTTTTCTTTGCCTTTCTAGAACAGTCTATTAAGGCAGTGATTAAAGATAAGATTTGCTATGGTCTGCACTTTCTGGTAGAAACAGTGCAATTAGAACAGTGGAGCAATAAGCTTATTATTTTATTTACCTTAAAAATGCAAATATTATACTCTGTGTGTGTGTGTGTGTGCGCGCGAGAGAGAGAGAGCACCTGCCCGCACATGCATTTGTCTTTAAATCATTTTTTGATTCCTGGTAACAGCCTAGACCCGTGATGGCGTACCTATGGCACGGGTGCCACAGGTGGCATGCGGAGACATATCAGTGGGCACACAAGTGTTGCCCTAGTTCAGCTCTGATGTGCATGTGGGTGCTGGGCAGCTGATTTTCGGGCCTTCCAGGCCCACCATAGTTGGGAAAGAGGCTGTTTCCAGCCTCTGGAGGGCCTGGGGAGTGGGGAAGGCCCGTTTTCCACTCTTCCCAGGTTCCAGAGCCTTTCTAGGGAGAGTGGGGCGAATTGAATTATGAGTGTGGGCACACAGACGTGCAACCCCCCTGGGAACGCCACACTTTTGGCATGCGAGGGCAAAGAGATTAGCCATCATTGGCCTAGACAAATGACTGCATATTTTTTTGGCAAGGTTTTTTTGGGATATGGCTTGCCATTGCTTCCTTCCTAGGGCTCAGAGAGACTCAGTGACCTAATATCACTCAGGTGGCTTTGTACCTAAGATAGAACTAAAACTCACAGATTCCCAGTTTCTAGCCTGAGAGCATTCATGACATTGCCATATCCTTAATTTTACATGCATGATTATACCCTGTTATGTCCAATGGAAATTGCTGGAGTGGCATGTATAAAAGTAAGAAACAGCTGTGAACAATTAACAGAATGAAAAACAAAAGCCTGAGAAAATATGCATCAAATAAAAGATCAACATACTCAAGTGAAATAGTGAATGCTATTAGCCTGAAGATATCACCTAAAACATTTGGCCTGAAGTTAATTTTTTCCTGCTTATAAAATGCCCTTAAGTCTGGAAAAACCTATGCATGGTACATGAAGGCCTTGAAAGTTTTGGTTTCACTCTAATTAGCCTCCTGGGTTGACAATTAGCTAATTTTTATTCATTTATGAGTACATATACTATAATACAAGGTAAAATAAGAATGTGACCTTACGTAGCCCCTACTCTTCATGTTTGTGACTTTGGTCTTTAATAGCCTCCTTCACTGAACTAGCTGTTCCCAACATATTTCCAAATCTTCTTTCTGGATAAAATTCCATTATATTTATGCAATCTTACATTGCCCCTCCCAGCAATCCTCCCATATTTCCCCACCATAAAAAATAAGAACGAAAAGATGGGGAAATTCCACAATGTTCTTTGATTGGTAATATCAGAAAATAGTCCAGGTAACCTATGGAAAAAGTTGGCAATCAGCATTTCCCATTTTCTCTGTTGCTTTGAAGTTAAGAAAAGTAGTGTTGGAAGAGACGTCCAGTATCTGTGCCATTTTCTTGATTTAAATTCAAAGCTAAATAAGATACTACAGCAAACATATCATATATCTATCAAATAAAACAATTAGTCAATCAAAGAATTTACTGAGTATTTGAAAGTACAATTTATTTTGATATAAAAAGCTGTACTTGTTTTATGATCATAGCCATCAAATACAAGATTTTCAGAAATACAACAGTTTTGAAAACAAATGTTACATATGCATAACAAGATTACTATTACAGTATGTAAATAACACCCAACTATTTCTTTACATTCTGACATGTACATATATAAATATTACAAACCTCTATCACAAACAATAGGCAGAATAACTGAAGATGATACATTTTTAAAAACTAGTGAATAACATTTCCTTATTTTCATGGCATTTTCAAAGCTCCAGTTTCCAAAAATGTTATTTTGGTGGCAAAAAGCATATATAAGAGTATGTTAGTATTTTTTCTCTACAGTTCTAAAGTCATGGCATAAATCTTTAGGATTATGTGTTTTCAATACATTCTTCAAAACAAACAAACAAATACAACAGCAAACAAAAAGAATTCAACAAAGAATGTTCAGAATGCTAGTTTGAGCATTCATTTCATTTCATTCTAATTTTTCCTATGTCAAACACATTTGTTTAAGTGTTATAAGAGGCAATACTATATAGTTAGATTGGCAAACAGATTAAGCGGAGTTATTAGCATTACATTGCCACAGTACTACTGCTAAATCATATTTAATATTGCAATCTGGCATAAACTGTTTTAAAAGTATGCTGTATGAAACGCAACAGTAAGTATTAATGTAAGCCAAAATGATATTTATGTTTTCTACTAACTGTCTTTGTTGGTGTTTCTATAATCGGCAATATAACAGACAAAAGAGGGCATAAATCACATTGAATCTTTTTTAAAGAAACAATCTTTAAACAGGTATTATGTGCTTTTGACTTGGAAAAAGAATCACAAATATCAGTTATGTACATCTTAATAAGCTGAACACTATTTAAACTTAATTAAAAATAAGATATTTTCTTAAGTGCTACCTTTACTGGACACACTACTGATTCTTCGAGCGCTTCTGGGTTTAAATCGAATTAAATCTATAAATCACAAAATTAAAAAATCATTATGTTATTTGTGAAAATTGAATTTTTAGGGATCTGAAAATATTTGAAACCACAGGGATTAAATTATTAGTTCAGATCCAATAACAGAGATTCAGTACTGTTTTTACTTTTACCTCTTGGGAAGAAACTTCAGTATTTTAGCTTCCAGGGATTTTAGTTCTTTTTAATAGGATAGAAGAAGATTGTTATTCCAACAAAATACATAGCATCCAGGGTTGTAGGGAAAAAATAATATAAAAGGAGGAACTACTGTAATGAAAGAATATTTGAAATAAAGCTAGTTAAAAGCGGAGGACACCATCAAACTAGAAATGTTACAATATACAAAATATTTTTGTACTACTCATACTATTTCTCTAGAAATTTAATATAATTTGATTTACAGATATACTGGATTTCTTCAAGAAATTGTTTGTTTCTTTAGCGTAAGGCAAGACATTTGGGGACAATATCCAGCAAATGGCTTTTTAACTGCACAAATGAATCTGAGCAGTCTTCAAGGGCTAGTCTGTAATGTTATTATTGTATCTGCTATGTGTACTTGTGTGTACATATGTGTGTGAACTGATTTAGGCAATAAACATACTAATATTCCGTCCTTCCCAATTTTCTGGACAATAACTCTGTGAGGTAAATTGGGCTGAGAGACTGTGATTGGCCAAAGTTACTCAGCCAGCTTTCATGCCTAAAGTAGGACTGGAACTCACAGTTTCTTGCCTTAACCTCTAGACCAAACTGGCACATTGCTATTATGATCACTAGCTATCAAGGATGTCAATTGATAGGTCCTTTATCCTTCTTCATATTCGAATTTGCTAATTTTCTAGTCCCAAATGGGCCAAACTTTCATTAACCACATAATTAGCTTAATTTTAAATTCTGTTTTTTTGGTAATGGTTTACTATAAATTTCTCTACTTAGAGGCAATGGAATATTTTATTGTTTCAAGTTTAGGAGGGAATTGGAGCTTGAAAAAATGAGCTTGTGATAAAGACATGTAGTATAAATCATAATTTTAACTGGAATATTAGAACCAAACCTTTATATGATCTAGATTCAGAAATACAGTATATTCAAAGGACTAATATCAAAATGATGTTGCCTTCCAATGCTAGTGTTCTACTAAACTCACTAAAGAGGCTCATCTGTTTCCACAAAGCGTTGAAAGCTTTCCTACGATCAGGTGGTCTGTCACATTTTTTCTTGTATTCTCTAACAATGGCCTTTGCTTCTTGTTCTAGCGGAGAAGGCATGTCTGCGAAATACAGAATTTCAAGGTATGCGCACATGTTACAACTACACTAACACGTGATTTGCTACAATTTTTTAACGAATATCCTCCTTTGAAGATCAGTAATATACCAGAGGCATGTAGAAAGGAAGTTGTGCAAAATACATGCTTTTTTTAAAAAAAGGACAGTATGTTTACTATGCAGTTGTTTATTTAGAACACATCGATAATTTTTAAAGAATTGAATTACTGATGCTCTAAAATAAGATCACTATAGCATATAGACTAGTTTATTTATTTTCCATATAAACTTAAAAAGATATGGAAACATTATATTATTTGTAAAAATCTGTATGAGTTTCATGAATAGCAGAAGTATATATTTTCTATTTCAACTGTAAATACCACTCAGAAGTATGGGATGAAAATAATCAGTCGTCATGGTGTCCAATGCAAATAAATAAAAATAAATCAGAGTATAATGGTCCATATTAAAAATGGTGGATATGGCACAGTATTACAGGATACATATTTTTGGACCTTTATGGTTGTGCTGGAATAAGTCCTTTTTATCCTGTCTCTGTGATTAAGCTATACATTGAAAGATAACAGAATGTGCTTGCTAAATTGATTCCATGACATTCTTGCTGTCTTTTACATGTAGAGGGAAACTATGTATAGATGAAAAATTACTTTAGTTGATAAAGACTTACTTAAAGACTTAAAATTTCAAAGCCCTGGATAATTAGAGTTCTAAAATTTTGGGGTTAGTCACCAAGCAGCATAGCAGCTGTAGTTGCAGTCATTCTCCAAATACTGTATAGAGCAGAAGCTCCCAAACTTGGCAGCTTTAAGACTTGTGGGCTTCAACTCCCAGAATTGGCAGTTCCAAGCAAATCCTCCAATTCTAATAGTCATCTTCATGCAAATTCGGTACATAAAATACTAGGCAACAGAATGTAGATGCTCTACAAATGTTACATTGATTGTGTTGGGTATGGACAACAATCTAAATATTTGATCCTGAATAAACTTTTTTTAAAAAACAATTCCTTTGTTCTGAGGACTATATAATTCTTTTTCCTTGATGTTAAAATACACTGCTTTCTTTCAGATGATCAACTACAGTTCCATTAATAAGATAACTGTAATTAATAAATGAAAGCTAAGCGCATAACATTTTTACTAGCACATGCTGAATAATTGAGAAAGTCAAAGAATCACAAAAAGAAGTCAATATATGTTTCATTGATCATAGAAAGGTCTTCTACCCTATCCCCAATAACTTTTAAAATTATAACTTTTTGAAAGGTCTTCAATTGTTTCAATCATGTAAAACAGTGGAATGTGTTTTGAAATTTGGGAATCACAGAACATTTCACTGTCCTCATACAAAATTTATACATAGGCCAGGAAACTGCAGTATAGAGAGGACATGGTAAGAAGACTGGCTCCAGGTTGGCAAAGAGTGAGAAGGCTACATACTTACCCCTTATTTTACAATTTATATAAGGAATAAATATTGAGCAAAGCTGTATTGGAAGAAGAGTATGGCTTTAAAACTGTAAGAAGAAATATAAGTTACCAGACCTATATTGAAGACGCTATTCTGATGGCTGAAAATGCAAATCATCTGTAAGATGCAGTGGTAAAACCAAGGAGCACCCAAAAAGTGAAATTAAGAGTAAATAAATAAAGATCAAATTAATAACCATAGCATTAATAGCAACCAGCCTTAGAAATAAAGATGCAACATTAAAAATATTGAGTAGTGGCAGATACCTTCTGCCTTTAGGATCAACTATCAACAAAAAAAGGAAACCAGCAATCAAGAAATATATAGCAGACCAGCAGTTGGTGGAACAGCTGTGAAGGTCTTGGAAAAGATATTCAGATTCTGGGCTGTGTCTATACCTACAGCGATCAGAATTGTTCAGGCATTAGTTTTCCCTGTAACATTCTATGAAAATGTTGGACTTTGAAGAAGCACGATAGGAAGACTAATGAAGCTTTTGAACTTTATTGTTGCAGAAGACTTTTGAGAATACCACAGATAGCCAAGAAAAAAAAATCATCAAATAAATCCACCCAAAATATAACAGTAGAAGTAAACTTTCAAACTTGCAGGATTCTATAATTATAGCTTTACACTAAAGCAGAATTAACTTTATTGCATTTTTCTTGTCTGATCTTACCTGGAAGGTTGATATTAAGGGTTGATACTGACTTGTTGGCTCCTAACCAATCAATGATTCATTCATTCAATCAATCATGAACAATAGTTTAAGTCAACAAAGAATAGCTTTAAATGGCTGTGCTTAATCATTTCATTCATTGACACTCCAAGAGCAGATGCCAAAACTACCATAGAGCTTTTATTAGCAGCTCAAGCGCAATAGGTAAAATATAAACCACAATGCAGGATATGTTAGATTTATTATCTGTGATCACTGAAACCCCTATATACCACAGAAAAGCCTTATATACTCTATAACTCAATGATTCTCAAAGACAACTGTAAAGTTCTATGCACATGCACATGGTTCTTATGCTTTTTTAAGAGAATACATCTCAGTGAACTACCGAAAAACTATAAAAAACAACAGAAATAACCAAACCAATATAATCAGACCTACCTCATCTTCCTACTTCCCTCCCCATCAAATGTACTATTAAACTGACTCCTGTTTAGTTTCTTCAATAAAAATAGGCATATTAACATTTTGTGCCTTAAATAGGAATAATTTCAATTATTTATTTATATACATGATTTATATGACTACCCATTTCATAACAGAGAATCTGGACAGTGGATTAAAACAAAAATTACAGCCTGTAACTCATGATGCCCAAAGTTAACTGTAAATCACAAAAACCAATTCAACAATTCAAATCTCAGCTAATTTCCAGGCCCAAATATCAAGAACCTCAGGCACATCTTTAAAGCCTTGCAAAAGGTTACCCACGTTGGCCCATCTGGATCTCCCATAAGGATACAGAACAAGTGCACCCACAGAGAAAGCACAACATCTAGGTCCAAACTCCAAAGAGATCACACTGTTTGATCACAATATATCACACATGCCTTCACTGCAAGATTTGGTGGGCTCAGCAGGAACAACGGAAAAGAGAGTCTCACAGATATTTTCAGGTGATTTGATACCTTAATTGTTTAAAACTCATATCCATTTTAGATATTTAATTAGGTCAATATGGTTATTTCAAAAACATGTATTAAAATATTACTCTACCTGGAGAAACAGACTCTGCATATTCAATATTTTGATGACAGTTCTTTCGGAGGTAGCATAAAATGAATGACAGACCCTTCTGTATCACTTCAACAGGGGGAAATTCTAGAGGACAATGCCTGAGATTTAAGGCTGTAAGTGAAGCTACATTACCTGCCAAAAGAAGAAAGTTAAAGATATAATGTTAAAATGTTTTAGAAGAAAACACTCTCCCTAATATTATTTAAGTGATTTATTATTTAACTGTAAAATTATTTAGAAACAATAAGACTGTTGGCTTGCAAGAAAGTACACATAGACCATTCAAGTTTTAATAAGTTTGTGGAAGAGCATGAAGGGGCAAGCTGTTCTATAACAGACAAAGTGTAAATGGCAGCCTTTGTCCTGTTTCCTGCTAATCCCAGTAGATGAGGTTCGCAGCAAACATTATATGTGTGTGTGTGTGTGTGTGTGTGTGTGTGTGTGTGTTCCATTGCTTTACCACCTGTTTTGCATATCAAGCACACAAATATTACCTGGGATAGGCAGTTTTGAAGAAACTCAGGTCCCAAGCCATATATGGCAACTAATGCATGCCATTCTAGAGGCACACCTGCCCATGCTGCTGCATTTTGTATCAGCTAAAGCTTCCAGATATACTTTTCAAGGGCAACCTTATATACAGAAGGCTACAATCATCCACCTGGAAGTTGGCCAGGACATGAATGACTATGAGGAGAACTTTTCAATTCAGGAACAGGCACAACTAGCACACAGCATGAAGTTGTACAAAAGGCTTAGATGGGGAGAACCAACTCCAACTCAGTCCTACTAAGATTGAGTTGTTGTGGATATTAAAATATTCTGGATCTGATTACTTTCCATACCAGTGCTAGGAAGGGGCATGTAATCTGGGAGTCCTCTTGAATTCACAGCCCCTGTTCAAAGAGCAGGTGGCAGCTGTGGCTAAGTGAACCTTTGTTAAGCTACCTCAGATGCATCAATGGTGCCCTTTCCTAGATTGGGAGGAGTGGCTTTCAAATGACCATTCATGCCTCAAGGCTTGACTACTGCAATATGATCTATATGAGGTTGCCTTATAAGACCATTCAGAAGCTTCAGCTGGCCAGAATGCAGTGGAGTGAACTGTGATGGGCTTGCTTGTTGAAAGCCGTTGCTCTGTGAGCTGCACTGGTTGCCATTCTGTTTCCAGGTATGATTCATGGTGCTAGTTATTACCTATACATTTAATTTGCCCAGGGTCAAGATTCAAAATTGGGGGTCATCAGCAACTGATAATACCTGACTTCAGCTAACATAGATTCACAACTGTGTCAAAAGCTCATAAAATAGGGCAAAACTCACTTAATAAATGTCTCACTTAGCAACATAAATTTTGGGCTCAGCTGTGCTCATAGGTTGAGGGCTCCCTGTGTATCATACTCCACTTTCAGATCTAATGCAACTAATCTGACCAAAAGGAAAAAGTCTAATGTGAAACCCTGGTACCTGTCAGGCTCCCAATGCAATTCAAGGAGGATGTCCTTGTGCAGCAGGAAAGGCTAGTAGAGCAGTAACTACTCCCTAGAGCTCACCTTAACAGAACAGAATAGGAGAACAATAGAGTTGAAAGGGACATTGGAGGTCTTCTAGTCCAGGGGTCTCCAACCTTGGCAACTTTT
>JANHFP010001684.1:78023-88215 GCA_032468135.1 Calamaria suluensis | reverse complement strand
TTATTTTAAATTCTGTACACCGCCCCGAGTCTGAGGAGATGGGGCGGTATATAAATCTAAAAAAATAAAATAAATAATAAAATAAATACCAATTGAATTAACTGGAGAAGTGGGTTTGATGCTATAAAATATAAAGGACATTGTATGCAATGTCAGAACCCCACATAAGCCAGAATGAGCCACATCAGCTTCTATATTTGAACATATTCTTCAAACATAGAAACAAAAACACAAATACTAATATAAATATACTCTCTTTTATTCACATACATACACACCACACAGACAGGAAGAGAGACAGTACCCTTCTTACCTACTAGCTAGATTAGAAGAAGTCAAAGAATCATATGTAGATAAATCTTAATTTTCCAAGCCACACCTCCAGCTTTTATATTCTGTGGATCATATTGTCAGTTTTTAGTTTATATTCTTTAACTCTGATCTCATCTTGTTCTATCCTCTGCTCATTCGTTTCTAGTCATAGAATGTTTCTGAAATCTCTAGTTTCTTATTCTATAGAACTACAATTTGAATTATACGTATGCAGGTAGTCTTCAAATTACGACCACAACTGAGCCCAAAATTCATGTTGCTAAATGAGACATTTGTTAAGGGAGTTTTGCCTCATTTTGCAACCTTTATTGCCACAGTTGTTAAATGAATCGCTGCAGTGGTTAAGTTAGTTAACATGGTTGTTAAATGAATCTGGCTCTCCTCCCCCCCCATTGACTTTGCTTGTCAGAAGGTCACAGAAGGTGATCCTGTGACCCAGGGACACTGCAACCGTCATAAATATGAAACAGTTGCCAAGCATCTGAATTTTGATCAGGTGACTGTGGGGATGCTGCAATGGCCATAAGGGTGAGAAGTGATGATAAATCACATTTTTCAGTGCCGTTATAACTTCGAACAGTTACTAAGTGAACTGTTGCAAGCTGAGGATTGCCTGCATAGTACCTATTGTAACAGTATGTTGAATGGAATATAAATGATAACCATTTAGGTATGGAATTCAAGTGAACCTAAATAGAAAAATTCTGATCAGCCTCTCTCTCTCTCTCTCTCTCTCTCTCTCTCTCTCTCTCTCTCTCTCTCTTTAATCTCTAGGGATCACTACCTGAGTGTTGTAACATGGGTGACTGATGAAAGAATTTGTCTGCAGTGGCTTAAAAGGATTCAAAACTTTTCTATGCTCACCATCTGTGACTTCTCTAGTGGTGCATGGCAGTGCCCAAAGGTACGAGTGGAGATGGGTTGCAGCAATGGCAATATCACTCAGACTTATATGCCGCTTCACATTTATTTATTTAATTAATTTAATTTCTATACAGCTTCACAGTGCTTTACAGGTCTCTCTAACAGTCAGCCTATTGCACCCAACAATCAGTCTCTTCATTTTTACCCACCTTGGAAGGATGGAAGGCTGAGTCAACCTTGATCTGGTGAAACTGCTGGCGATCAGCAGAACTAGCCTGCAGTACTGCACTCTAACCACTGTGCCACCGCGGTTCTTAGTGGTTGTAGAGCAGTTGTTCCCAAAGTGGGCGGTACTGCCCCGGGGGCGGGGGCACGTGGTGGGATGACTTGGGGGGGCATAAGAAGCAAGGAGGATGGCAGAGGGCACTAAAAGGCAAGGGGTGGCACAGCTGGAGATGGGCCAGGGGTGAAATCCTCCTGGTTCAGACTGGTTTGGTAAAACCAGCAGTGATGATCTGTGCTTCTGGCTGATAGGCCCACTATTTTTCCTACTGGGTTCTTGGGGGATGGGCCATGTGACGTGAGTGGGTGTGACTTTGAGTGACATCAATTTGGCTGCTATTCAGCAGCTCTTTGCGAGACAGCCAATCAGGCGTTGCCTGCTGTTGCTGTCCAAATGTGCCTCGCAGCATGCTAGGACTTAGCACTGGCCATGCCCACTCAGTCACAGGACACCCTCCCCAAGCCACGCCCACAGGAGGCACAGAGGATGAGTTTGTAGCGCCAAGGGGGCAGGGGACTGAAAAAGTTTGGGAACCACTCTTGTAGAGGTTGAAGGGTGAAGCTTGACAGTGCAAGCAGACAATTATATCCTTCTTTTTGTTAGCGGGGAGTAGGTGGGGGTAAATAATGGAGTTGGTAGAGAGATGCTTGGGGAAACATTATGTGACTTAGGAACAGGAGAGTCAGGTTTGTGGAGTCCTTGGTGCTCTCTGAGCTTCATTGCTTTCTTGCAAATGTTTCGTTACCCAACTAGTTAACAACATCACTGTTGTTACTACCTGATGATGCTACCTACTAATGAAATGCCTACAAGAAAACAACCAAGATCAGAAGTTATCAAAAACTCCACGGTTCAACCCTGGACCACAAACATTCTCTTCTAGAGGCAGATTTCCACAGTAATCAGCAACTTAGGCTGGTTCCCAGTATAGCCCTATCTGGACCCTGAAGACCTGGCAGCAGAGACTTTCACCCTCATCTCCTAGACCAGTGATGGCTAACCTTGCATGCCAAAAGCAGGAGAGCATGGGAGGGTCGGACACACCAGTGCCCGCACCCATAAGTCTATGCACCCTGCCATCCCATGCATGCATGCACGGCCCTCCCACACAACCCCCATTTTTGGCAGATGATGGCAAGGTGGGCCCAGTAGGCCTGTTTTTTGCTCTCCTCAGGCTCCAGAGCCTTTCTAGCAGCCTGGGGAGGGCGAAAACAGCCTTCCCCATCCCCACGGAGGCCCTCCTGAGGCAGGAAACTGCCCATTTGCTGACTTCTGGGAGGACTGAAAATCAGTTGGCTGTGGCACACATGCACACCAGAGCTGAACTCGCGTGCCCATCAACATGGCTCTGCGCGCCGCCTGTGGCACACATGCCATAGGTTCGCCATCATGGCCCTAGACTCTGTAACATGCCCTGCATGGGCCTTCATTTGAAAACAACTTGGGAAATGTGGTTGGTACAAAATGTAATGGCCAAGATATTGGTAGGTAAGCACCTGCTATAATCCTGATTCTCTGGTTGCGTCTTTGGATATGAATAGGTTTCTGAGTTGAGTTCATAATGCTGGTTTCTGCATCCATGCTGGTGCAATGGTTAGAGTGCAGTACTGCAGGCTACCTCTGCTGACTGCCAGCTGACTGCAATTTGGCAGTTCAAGTCTCACCAGGCTCATGGTTGACTCAGCCTTCCATCCTTCCCAGTTGGGTAAAATGAGGACCCAGATTGTTGGGGAAAATAGGCTGATTCTGTAAAACACTTAGAGAAGGCTGTAAAGTACTATGAAGCAGTATATACTGTAAGTCTAAGTGCTATTGCTTTTTTAAAACCATTTCTTGTTTCCTGTCTACTTAAGGGACTTCCTCCTTCATAAACCTAATGGGTCATGCATACAAAATGGGCCTGTTTAAAATAGGGATTTGGTGGTGGCTGTTTTTGTTTTTGTTTTTAATAATGCTGTTTATAAGATTTTAAGATGATCGGGTTGCTGATATTTATTTGGGTAGCTTTTACGTGCTCATATACATGTTTTTGTTGGGGTGTTGTAATTCCCTAAGTCTTGGAAGAGGGATAGTGAATCAATAAAAAAGCCGACTATTGGCAGAAAACTCTGTAAATATTGACATTAATCTTGTAAGAGAGAAGAGCTAGATGAACAGACAGAGGTTGCTAAAACAATGAAGATCTTTCTCTTTCTCTTCAGGAAAGGGAGCATTCTGAAGAAAGTAAAACTGGCTGGGTTGGCAGAGTAAGTACAGTGATTTAAGGATCGACTTATATGTTGCATGGAGGTGAGGCATCCTTTCCTGCAGAGAGAGCACAGCTAAAGAGATATCTTACAGTGAGGAAATGAAGCATTTCATTGTACCTGCCAGCTGTTTTCTAACAGAAACATTTATACTCTTTCTTTCCTTTCTTTACCAGCCCCATATTAGTAAGATAAAGACAAGCTTGGAACAGTGTTATAAATATTTGTTAGCATGCGTATATGTGGGTTTGAGGGCAGGAAAAATAATTGGTTGAGTAGACCTTATATGGCTTCTTAAAGACACTTGGCCAACAAAGCTATTGGGACAATACTGTATGTTACTATTTTGTAATGCATAAATATAGCATATAGTACAGACCCAAGGTAAGCTCTTAGTAACTTTTTTTTCCAGGTGAAATGTTGAGGATTTTTTTTCAAGGCCATTTAGAATTGCAATTATACCCCCACCCCCTGATGTGTGAAGTACAATTGCTTCTCAACTTTTTAATTAACCCTGTAACAAAGTCTCTGTTATGGTCTTTGTTATACTTCGTTGGTAATATGGAATCCATATCTCCCTCACATTTCTGTCTTGCAATCCCTACTTTTTAAAAAGGATGTATGATATGTAATGCCATTGCAGTCTTTTCTCATTTTCTCCAAGCAGTAGTCAAAGAACCAAACATTGTCAAATATGTTGTCATGTTACAGGTAGTTTTAATCAGTTGTTACAAGAGGACACAAAACTCTGAAACTTGATAGGAACTCAATTTTTTGTGTGATTGTATCCATTTTTCATTGTATCCATTTGTCTTTAGAGGAATGGAACTATTGCTAGGACCTCATGTCAATGAAATTAATGTAAATTATTATTTGTTGATGAGGATATTCATCCTGACATTGGCAATTTGTTCTTCTCTGATAGGATTCAGCATAGCAAACATTGATACTTCTAATTTCATCGTTAAGATTATCTTTTGGTGGATGACATATTTAGTTAAAAAGTAGTAAATTGCTTCAATATATTAAGTGGAACCTGGCATTTTCATATATAATGCCTACTTTAGTGACCTTTTGAAGTCACAACAGCACTGAAAAAAGTGACTAATGAAAATTTCCCATGTTTATAACCATTGCAGCATCCCCATGGTCATGCCATCAAAATTCAGACGGTTGGCAGCTGGCATGTGATCACCTTTCTGACAAGCAAAGACCAAGGGGAAGCCAGAATCACCTAACAAACCATGTTATTAACAATGCAGTGATTAATTAATTAATTTATTTTGTTTATTTTGCCAATAATTTTATTTTGTTAACTTAACAACTGTGGCAAGAAAAGTAATAAAATGGGACAAAACTGTCTTGCTTAGCAACAGAAACTTTGGGTTCAATTGTGGTTTCCCCCCTTGGCTTTGCTCATCAGAAATCACACAGATCATGATCAAATGTCATTGGGACCAGGGGTGGGTTCCACCTCCCTTTACTACCGGTTTGAAATGGGAGTGCACACTTAGGTGCATGTGCAGATCGTCCATGATGACGTCTGGGAAGGTGGGCGGAGCCTCCTGCCAGTTTTACTACCAGTTCGCAAGAACTGGACCGAACCTGGAACAACCTACCACTGATTGGGACAGTGCAACCGTCATAAATACATGTCAGTTACCAAGCACCTGATTTTTGATCACGTGACAACGGGGACACTGCAACGGTTGTAAGTGTGAAAACCAATCCTAAATCACTTATTTCAGTGCTGTTGTAACTTTGAATGGTCACTACACGAATGGTTGTAAATCAAGGTTGTAGAATGACTAGTTGCAAATCTATTGGATAGTCAATAGATTGCCAGGTTCTGGCTCTGAAAGGAGAACAAGTTTATAGGAACAAGGAGTTGTACAATAATATCACTCAATCTATACGTAAGAGTAATGCTTTTTTTTCCCTTTATCAATTGCTTCAAAGAATCATGATTTTTTTTAAAATAAAAATAATGGAAGTTAGTATCTTCTGCTGTCAAACCTGATCAGAAAAGAAAGACCTTAATATAACTAACACATTTTAGTGCTACACGATAAAATCTCAGGAAGCAACGTGATAAGCAGACCGTGTAAGGCGTGAACAGTGAAGCAAAAAGAAAGGAAAGAGAAAAAAAGGAGGAATCTACTATAAAAATAGGAAAAAATAGGTTAACATTATTATTGTTGTGCTTGTTCCATTGTGGTTTATATGCTCAAATAAGTCAGTTGCATCAAGAAAATACAAGATATCTTATTACTCTATAAGACAGATTACTTGAAACATACCTTGTTTTAAATGTCCTTGAAAATTTGAGTGGGATAGAATCAAAAATGGGTAGAATCAGGAATAAAATATTTGGATGGACTTGGATCTCTCTTTGTGTTGTTGAGCTAAATCTCCAACTCCCATCAATACTAGCCAACTGGTGGAAATGGATGCTAGAATGTTTATTCTTTACAAGAAAAACCTTCAAATATTTTTTTTAGAAAGACAAAACTAAACTAAACTAAACATTTAAACATGTGCATTTAAAAAGACACACAAATACATATATTGTTCCCCCCTAATTGAATACTGATAGATGTATTACAACAATAATAGTATGGCATTTTTGAAAAAAAAAGATGTTCCAAAATATTTTTTATTCAGTTGTAATTCATCTCTTTACCAAGTATTTAAGATTAAGTGTATATGACACTCTAAATATTGCTGTTGAATGCAATAAATAAGAACAAACTCAATTCCAAGAATGAACTATTGTTCCAACAGCTCTGATAAGATAACAGTGAGCAATTTGTTCACTGGTGATTTTATGAGGATGTTAATGGCTTTTTAAAGGTAATTGCTTGACATGTTTTGTGGAATTATTCAAATGGGGTATTAGAGTTCTACTGTACTGAAATAAATTTGTTGTCTGCAGTAAATTATGAAGCGTGAAAAAAGATGGTTCCTACTCAGTTGGAATATTTAATGAGATTAAATTCAAGTAATTTAAATTCAAGTAACTTCAAGTAAGATAGTGACATTGATTGCAAAAATGTTCTCTGCATTTATCAACAAAATAGCTTTCCTCAGGCAAAATATCTTCCAGAAAAAAAAATCTGTCAATTCCTAAAAGTTTTCTCAAAGACAAACTTGAAACTGCTGCCATAGATGCACTTGAAGGTTACTTACATGCTCTAGGACAGGGGTGTCAAACTCTGTTCCATTGAGGGCAGCATCAAGGTTGTGTTTGACCTTGGCAGGCCAGGTGACCAGAGTGAGTGTTATGGTCCGAACACTGTGCCAGAGAAAATGGGCTCCCAAGCTCCATTTCGGCTGTGACGGCGAAAACAGAGCTCGGGAGGATCCCACACACAGCCCTGTTTTTGCTGGCAGAGGCACTGCAGATTGGTCCGCTGTTTCCAGGGTGGCCCCGCGGGACAGATTTAAGCACTCCCGCAGACAGATCCAGCCCCCAGGCCTTGGGTTTGACACGCCTGCTCTAAGAATTGGCATGCTGACTCAAGTTGAAGTGCTAATGGATAGAGATGTGTCAAAAGGATGACAAATATAAAACCAGTTTCAATTGAGAAGTTTATTTACACCTCTGGTAGAACAAGGAGATGTCAGTGATTGTGGCTGGTGCTAATTTCCCCAATTCATATTTTGTTGAGACAGTTTAGGTGCAGTTCATATTTAAAAAAAGAAAGAAAGCAGAAAGAGGTCTTCATCTCATCATGTCAACTTGAAACCCTAGCAATTATTCTCTTGGTAAAGAATATCAAGCACTAAATGAAATGAAAAATAAGAGATAAATTAGTTTAATATTGTTTTGAGCAGCCATTTAGCACTGCAGCTTGCACGTCTACTCTGAATACCAAAGAATGTCTGAGTCTGAATAATTTATTAACAGCTAGAATCACCTTAAGAAGTGGGGACTGTGTAAGGACAAAATAATAGGACTTCTTTTCAGGATTCAAGTTATTTCTTTGAAATAGGGAATTGCCTTCAATAGATATTGCATTAGAATGTAATTTCTTTTGTCTTTCTGTATTAAAAGACTTATTCTTTTTTACTTCCATTTTTTTGGACATTTTGCACAATATCAGATTGAGTTGAAGATATTTTTTTTCATTGTTAATTTCATGGGAGCGCATATGTTTACTTGAAAAACTTCCCATTCTTTAGATAAAAATGTATTTTAGAGACATTTTTCGGTGTGATTTTGTTGTTTATATATTCATTTAATATTATTCTTCAAATTTGTATATTTGTAATTACAAATATTCATTTGTAATTGAGTTGTCTTCCAAATTGGAGGGAAAAGGCTAAACCTTAATCATGTCTTTCTGCTACAAAACTATTTTAAGTTGCCTTATATACCATATTTTTGGACCATAAGACACACTTTTTCCCCCAAAAAACATGGGGGGAAATGTCTGTGTGTCTTATGGTGTAAATTTGTGTGCCCTGGAGTACATTTTGGGATGGAGCTTCTACCGTCCCTTCTCCCACCACTTCAAGAAGCCTTTCGGACAGTGTTTTGAAGCGGTGGGAGAAGGGGGCGGTAGAAGCTCTGCCCCAAAGCATCCACCGCTTCAAAATGCTGTCCAAAAGGCTTTTTGAAGCAGTGAGTGCTTTGGGGTGGAGCACCTACCATTTTAGTACACCATTTGCTTCAGAATATTTTTTTTCTTGTTTTCCTCCTCTAAAAACTATGTGTGTCTTATGGCGTCTTATAGTCTGAAAAATACGGTATATGTATACATAAGGTTGTACATCATCTTTCCTCAGATTTAGTAATTACTTTGATTTCATTTATTTTAATTATATTTCTTTCTTCCCTTCCTATTTTCTTCTGATTTGTCTCCCCTCTCTTCAAGCCATCGATACCATAGTCCCCAAATCTTATAATATTCCGTATCTTCTCTCTCCTGTATTTCTTTTGTTAATTTATCCATTTTGGAACAATCCCAAATAATATGATACATTGGGAACCTTTGTCGATACTCCCTGGCAACATTCCTAATGAAAAGAACTCTGGTTTCAAATCAGTTTGGTAGCCCGTGATCTAAACAAATTTTAATTTGTCTCCAATGATCTTTCGCCTTCGGACACGTCCACCAGGTGTGGTAGTAAGTGCCTCTTTGTTGTCTACATATCCAACAGGAGGGTGACATCTCTGGGGGTGGACATTTTCTTAAGTGTTAATGGTCAAGTTCTTTCCGCTTCTTTCATAGGTCACAAAACTAGTACTAGCCCATGTTGCAAAACCTAACTAGCCCATGGTTAGGCCAACCCTAGGAGAACTGGAAAAGAAAATGGGCTCTGGGGAACCCTCTTCCATTAACCGTAACTGAAATGACAGCGCCACACGAGCTCCACAGCCATTCCCAATCCAGAAGGCCTTCATGATGACTGGTCCTTTCATTATTGCTGGCATCTGTCCTTCAGCTCCAAAGCTAGGAAATTGTTGCGGGCAAAGGGTAATACTTCTTAACGCATTACATTTCCCCTCAGGATTTCCTGATTGACGTTAAAATTGGTTTCCCCCTCCCCCCTCCCCCTGCACCTGAGTGACAAGGTGGCAGGTGTGAAGCGAAAGTGGAGCGCTATAATAATGTGTCAAAATACCTTAAATCAAGACTAATGCGGCTCCAGTGATAAGTTCCTGTATCATTCATATAGAATTAGAGGGATGGATTCAACCGCGGAATGGTGTTTCAAGACTCTCTAGATTTCATAACATTAGAGTTACAAAGAGGACTTGGACAGAGGTTTAACATAGGCAGTTCTAGAAGGTTCTATGCCAGTGATGGTTAATCTTTTCTGGACTGGGGGCCCAAAGTATGCCCAAACCTCCAAAATGCAATGTGTTCCCCCATGCATGAGCATGCATGTGGTGCATGCGTACCCCCCACATGCACAAGCCCCATGCAAGCACACATGCCCCATGCATGCCTCCATCCCCACATATTTGTGGTAGAGACCCAAAGACCAGGTGGCTGTTGGGAGGCACACATGCATGTGCAGCAGAGCTGAACTAGGGCAATGGTTCATGTGCCCAACGAGAGGGCACTGTGTGCCACCTCTGACAAGTGTGCCATAGGTTCACCATCACTGGTCTATGCTAAGTCACTGCTGGCAACTTGCCATAGCCAACTTGCTACAAGTCAATGCACCATGGCCAACTTGCCATAGCCAACTTGCAACAAGACAACGCACCATGGCCAACTTGCCATGGGGCAAGAGTTACACTAATATCAAAGAAATAGTCAAATTGAATTATTAAGCAAAGACTTCAAAAGAAGGGACAGAATAAAATATGAATGACAAAAATTAAAAGAATTATTTATTTATGTTAAATGAGGGCTTAAAATTTCAAGTCTAGACCTACTAGCCAGGAAAAAAACCTTACTCTCCACCAGGCCTGTCCCCCAACTCCACCACCAGCCCCGCCCCCAACCAC
>JANHFP010001680.1:152540-166426 GCA_032468135.1 Calamaria suluensis | reverse complement strand
TTGCATTTTTACATGCTTTCAAAACTGCTAGGTTGGCAGAAGCTGGGACAAGTAACAGGAGCTCACCCCATTACACGACACTAGGGATTCGAACCACTGAACTGCCGACTTTCCGATCGACAAACTCAGCTGCCTTGCCCGCTGAGCCACCGTATCCCTAATATGTGTCCCTAATACGTGTCCCTAATACCAGCACGTAAATGGCTGCTACCAGGTGGGAGAAGGAGCAAGGGAGTGCAGAAATGGATGGCTCAGTATGAGTGCAGAGGGACTGGATCATTTCTCCCTTGGCTTTCTCCCTGCAAGCTCCCCACAAGCAACAACTTTGGCAAGAAGTGCAGGAGAATTGGCAATCATACCAGTTCCTTCTGGGTTCTCCATGGCTTGTGGGAATCTGTTAAGGAAACATTGAGAATGGGGATTTACATGAATGCAGTTGATCATGGTAGTATGGCAGCGATGCTGAGGTGGCAAAAACATTCCACAAATTTCAGTTTCTCAGGAGTTAATGAGTCTCAGGCGTTGTGTAAGTTGGTTCATTTAAGCTAAGTTGGCCTTTGTTGGCAAAGTTTTGCTCTATATTGCAACATTTCGCCCAGTTGATGATCACAAAGTATGAAACAGACACAAGAGTTTTACCAATATACAGATAAAATCACTGTTATGTCAGCAATTGTCTTCCTAGGTTTTCCCCCTTTATTGAAATTTTCAATTCATGCATAAATTTGAATTTTACACCTAACCACTCAGGAAGCAATCTATTCTTTTATGAGACACTTGGAACTTTTTAAAAATGCTTGCTTTTTACATCTTACAGTATCTCTCTTAGTCTTATTACTCTAATTATTGGGTTTACAAAAACAAGGCCACCCACGAAAGAATAACCTTATTATGAAAGTGAAGAGCACCATATAGAAACATAGTCCGTACAAACAGTTCTATGATTAAGATAAACAGGAACAAACTGATGCAAAACAAATGGGTATTAAAGATTGCAACAAAGAATTCTTGACAGCAGATATTGCAGAAGATAAACAGTTACCCATCCTACTTCTCCATTTTGTTTGTTACATAATTATAAGAACTAGCCAATTACGGTTTTTCTGTTGGGTAGATCAATTGACCCACTTCCCACTAAATAGGGGAAAAAAGTATTTTCTACAATACTACCATGGTACGGTTTCTTTTGATTACTTAACATCTGTCTAGCTGTTCTGAGCCCTATGTTAGCAGGAAGCATATTTATAGATTTGAGTACAGCACATGCGTAAAATACTTTTCTGATCAGGTGCATTGATCATAACAGGATCGCCATATGGGGGCTGAGGAAATCAGTAGATGGCAGAAAGAAGAAATTAACAGCTCTTCCCTTTGCTGCTGTCTGGTCCTTGACTGACGACTACAATTGAACCCAAAAGTTCCCTTGCTAAGCAAGACAGTTGTGAACTTTGCCCCATTTTACGACCTTTCTTGCCATAGTTATTAAGCGAATCACTGCTGTTGTTAAGTTAGTATAACATGGTTGTTCAGTGAATCTGGCTTCCCCATTAACCTTTATTTGTCAAAAGGTCCAAAAAGGTGCGCACATGACTCAGGACACTGCAACCATCATATGTCAAGCAGTGAGGAACCTGCTGTAACCCCTGATTGATGATCCGGCTAGGAATGCTATTTAAGTGCCAGCTTGTTGGATTTCTGTCAACGCTGACTTTGAAACAACTTCCACGTCTTTGAACCACTTGGAGCGCAGGTCACGCCTATCGCAAGCCTTACTGCACTTGAATAAACAGCCTTTCCAAAGTATTCACTTGCTTGAAGGTTTGTTAGTAGGAGTTGATATCATAAATATGAGTCAGTTGGGAAGCATCTGAATGTTAGTCACATGACCATGGGGATACTGAAATGATTGTCAGTGTGAGAAAGGATTATGAGTCACTTTTTTCCAGTGCCGTTGTATCTTTGAACAGTCACTGAAGGAACTGTTGTAAGTCGAAGACTACCTGTAGTCATGCAGACTCTGTAGCCCAAGAATAATAGCCCTACTTTAGGGAGTTAGACATTGTTCTTATATTCCTAGATAGACATCATATTTTAGCTGCCTGACAATAGTAAGAATTTGAATTCTTTATATAAGGCATTCTTTTTTGGGGAAGAGCAACAGAAATCTGCTTGAAACAAATTCTTGCCAGGCATTGTTTGGGCAGGACAGTTATGAGGGTGGAAGGGAGGGGAATGGTGACCATTAAGTTTGATGCAAACAGACTGACCCTGATTCGTCATGCTAGGAATATTAAAAAATCTTTTGTCCTGAGGAAATAGGTAATAAGTCTAACCAAAAATATTTATGAAGGTTAATTTTCTTATTACTGTGAGTCATCGAAGGCACATTCACACACATGTTATTTAAGTCTCCATAGCATTATAGTCTTTTTAATACATATCCTCACATTGGGCATGGAAAAGTAACTTCTCTCTAGAATCTTTCCTGAACTGTAATATGCCTTTGAAATTTTCTCCAGTACTTTGCATAGATTGTAAAAAGATTATTTCCAGCAGAATAATAGCACCCTGCGATCTTCTGAAAGCATTTTATCTCTACATACACTTCTCGTTTCAGTGACTATGTTCCATTCTAGTAATCAAGTCATTAAACGAAATGATCACTAAGTGAACGCATGATAGAGAAATCACTGGTTGCTATTGCATCATTCAGATAAAGTTTTGTTACACAGCAAAGTCAGTGTTATTGTCACTGGCATGTGTTGTCAGGAGCACAAAATTTGGTTGTAAATGTATGCGTTGGTCAGAAAATGAATTTTATTACCTTTTATTTGTGAATAGTTACTAACTGAGGTCACTAAATGAGGAGAGGATGTATTTCCTTCTTGCAAAAGAAAATGTTGTTACTTGAAGTTGAAATGTTCTACCCTTTTTAAAATAAAGTGTGATTTTGTTTATCTCTTATGAGATTGGCCTGATCCTACCACATCTAAATGCTAAACCTTCTAGCTATGCACCTTTTCATTGTTAAACTAGAAAGCAGTACTATTCAAATTCTTTCATTCATTTACATGTTAACCTTTTAAAAATCATTTTTATCTTTTAATAGACAAAAAAGTGGCAGTGCAGGGGTGAAATTCAGCAGGTTGTGACAGGTTCTGGAGAACCGGTAGTGGAAATTTTGAGCAGTTCGGAGAACTGGTAGCAGAAATTTTGAGTAGTTCAGAGAACCAGCAAATACTACCTCTGCCTGGCCCCAGAGTGGCATGGGAAATGAGATTTTGCAATATCCCTCCCATGGAGTGGGGTGGGAGTGGAGATTTTGCAGTATTTTTCTCTGTCAAGCCCATCAAGCCACACCATGCCCACCAAGCCACGCCCATAGAACTAGTAGTTTAAAAAATTGGATTTCACCACTGTGGCAGAGGTTGTAAAATCCTTATATTTCTTGTTTGGGAAAGGATATAAAGTGAAGCACTCACAATGGCAGAAATTACAAGACCCTGCCTCAGGAGAGTGCCAATTTGTGAAAACCCAAGAGGGCTTCTGGGAGGGGAGGTTTGAGACTTTCAACCTTCCATCCTGGAGGTTCAGCTGCTTTTGTTACATGACCTTTGAACTCTGTGGGTTATGTATCTTAAAATCATCATGGGATAATCAAACCAAACATATGATCCGGTGTTCAATAAGTTATTTAAAAGCTTGGGGATTGTTTCCAAACAATATAGTAAATTGCCTAAAGCTATCTACGTACTTCCTCCTGAGAAACAAAACTGTTTATAATTACATGATTTTATATGGGTTATTATATAAATAAATGTATTTCATAGATAGATATGGAAAAGAAAATGTTATATATTGTCTTTTGCATATCAGTCACATGTTATTTTGCCAATCCAAGGTATATTGTTTAGAGTCCAGTTATTTAAACCATTAAACTGGTTGCTTTTCTCCTGAGAACTTGGGTAATAGGATCCCAAAATTGAAGTACACTGACAAATATCAAATATCTGTGGTAATGATATGTTGCATAATTCATCTTCCACTTCACTCCTGAAAAATCAAATGGGTGACTTTTATTTTTTTTTTACAAAATGTACAGTTGGATTTTTCTCTCTTCTTTCTTTGCCTTTCTTGCTGTGATGATTCTTGCTATTTCCAGCATTTTTGAAATCAAGATTCTGGAGGCATGTTCAAAATGAAAGGGCTTGTGTCGACCTTTTTCCATTCAAAGTTGCTGAAAGGGGGGATAGTTGTGTGTCCGCAACATCCCGGGAGCTTTCATCAGGAGCAGTTCTGGCAGCACTTGATTCTGAAATGCTTCCTTGACGCCTCAGTATTTTCATTATTGTCCTTTTGTATCCTCTGCAAGCAAAGAAATAGATGAAAGGATCCATGCAGCAATTTAAGTTCATCAGGAACACAGTATAATGGAGCGTCTTTTGAAAGATCTTCTGATGGCTGCAGGAAATATTTGCTTGCACAAGCTTCTTAATCATGTATATAATGATGGCAAGATGATAGGGAGAAAGACAGATTACAAATACAATGATGATGAAGATAATTATATTAATTGCCTTTTTGTTTGTTCCTGATTTGTCTGCTAATGGGTTTTGCCTTGCAGTTTGACAGAGTTTGTAGCTGATTTTTGAATAACAGATTATTATAATTCCAAGGGGAACTACATACCCAAGTAAACAGGCTCCCAGAAGCATCAGAGGGAGTTGTTCAATTTTTTCAAAGTTTGGATATTCCATGCACGTGGTCCTTTTTCCTTCTTGATTTGACATGGGTAATGCAAGCAATGGGAGAGTTTGGGCAAGCACAAGACACCACACAAAGCAAAAAATATATGTGGCACTTTTAACTGTTCTGAGCTTGGTTTTTAAAGGGTGAACCACAGCTACAAATCTATCGATACTCAAGCATGTCATAAAATTCACCGCTGCATAAATGTTAATATAAAAGAAAAGGGCTGTAATTTTACAGAGTACCTCTCCAAACGGCCAGTTAAAACCCAGTGCATAGTATGCTATTCTGGTAGGTAAAGCTGTTGTAAAAAGAATGTCTGATACAACAAGGTTGGTTGAGTAAATAGTGGTTGAATTGATTTTTTTCCTATTTTTTACGATCACAGCGAGAGCAAGTCCATTTCCAAGGACGCCAATTATGAAAATAACACTGTAGAAAGTAGGCAATAAAATTCTTGCTGAATTTTCATGTTCATATAAATCACAAGTTTGATTTGTGACAACAATTGTTTCCATGGTTAATATGACTCAAAGTTCAGAAGGCCTAGAAAATGTGACAGAAGAAACAGAAAAATGTTAGGGTGAATTCATATGTTCCATTCTTTTTTTAATAGCGTTTTAGAAGTCCAGAAATTAGATAGTATGAAATTGTCTTCTCATTTCAAAAACAAAACAAAATTCCATCTTGTTAATATGCAAATGATTTTTTATGATTGAACCATATAAAGTAACCTTAGGTAATAAAAAAAAGATGATAGCAATAGTTTAGAACAGGAGTGTCAAACTGGCAGCCTGCAGGCCGGATTTGTCCCAATCAGGCCATGCCCATCCCAGCTCCGCAAAGGGGAAAAGCATCACAAAACGTCACCTGATGGCAATGTGACACTATGAGTTTGACACCCATGGTTTAGAAGCTGAAAACAGCTGGGCTGTAGTTTCTTAAGTATTAACACATGTGCTCTATTAGGTTCAGCTTAATAAAGATATAAACTTATGAATGGACAAATATGCTTTCTAGAAGTGAAATATCACGGAATCCTTTCCTCTTTCCCTCCTCTAAAAAAACTCATCAAAAATCAATTTGGAAATGTATGTCACCTACATTGAATTAAATCAAGAGATAAATAATAGGGGGAAAATGATTGGTGATTAAAAACATTAGGGCAGTAATAAAAAAACACATTGAAATTCTATTTTGTGCTGTCACAAAAATTATGTGGCATTTGGATTTTATTTTATTGGCGTTAATATCAACTTTTCTCCATTGACAAGATTTCAATATTAGAAATATTTTACATGCTTAAGGAGTTGATTAAAGGTAAAGGTTTCCCTCGCACATACGTGCTAGTCGTTTCTGACTCTAGGGGGCAGTGCTCATCTTCGTTTCAAAGCCAAAGAACCAGCGCTGTCCAAAGACTTCTCTGTGGTCATGTGGCCAGCATGACTAAACGCCAAAGGTGCACAGAACGCTTTTACCTTCCTACCTTATCTTCTATTTGTATATTTTACCTGCTTTCGAAACTGCTAGGTTGGCAGAAGCTGGGACAAGTAATGGGAGCTCACCCCATTACACAGCACTAGGGATTCGAACTGCTGAACTGCCGACCTTCTGATTGACAAACTGCCTTACCCGCTGAGCCGTCATGTCCCTAAGAAGTTGATTATGTGTGTCCAAATAAAAGGTCTCTGCACTTTATCATATTTATCAAAAGATACCCTCTTTCTATTATAAAAACTAATTGAGATGGCCTACAATTTTGAATCACAACAATAAATAAATATAAAACTAAAAATATCCTTAAAAATATGTTACATTGGATTAGTAGACTGAGCAACAGCAAGGGAGATGGTTATAAAGACCCAATGAGTTTTCAGTCTTTTCACTTCCAGGCTTTCATGAAGTTTTTTTATGTTGTTCCATCGGCATGGACATTTAGCAAACCAAGTTGCTTAACAGTATTACAACATTCTTACAGCATCATTAATGTAAGCAGGATATTAGTCCACTTTGTACTGAGTTTACTTTTGAACCTACCCACCATAGATACATATTCTGGAATAAGGAAAAAGGCCTGTTGAAATGAACGGGCTTCCAGGACTTGTATTTTATTACAACATATGTTTAAATTAACTATTAGTTTAGGAAAAAATGAAAAATAAGGACATAAAGAAAAGTAAGAAAGAGGATATATTGCCATAGGTATTCTAATTTGGGACATTGGATGCTCTTAGTGTAAAACAGGTTTCAAGTATGAAATAGGACCGTGATGGCAAACCTATGGCACGTGTGCTAGAGGTGGCATGCAGAGCCTTCTCTGTGGGCACGTGTGCTGTCGCCAGCTGCTCTTCTGGTTTCCAGCCAGCTTGTCTTTGCGGGTGCTGGAGCACTGGGAAATGGCCTGAAAACGGCCCGAAAAATGACTGGAAAACGGCTCGGAAAACATCCAAAAAATAGACATGTGCATGCTGGCCAGCTGGTCTTCAGATTTCTGGTGCTCCGGCATGCACATGCTTGTGCATTCTGGTGCTGAAAAGGTTTGCCATCACTGATATAAGAGATGACCAGGCTGAGTCCGAGGGAGGGGTCAAGTTCATCAGTCCCTGCATGCTCTCAAGAGATCTAAGTCCAGCCCACTTTGAAAGCTGCCTTATTCCCACACATTTCCTTTGGCTGTTGGTACATCAGATTTTTGTAGGCAGCTTAAGCTTGCAACAAATCTTTTTGCTCTTTTGAACTGCCTGAACCACCTGATTTCCCTGGTGTTTCACATGTACTGCTTTCTCCGAATGCTTAGAACTGCCCACCCAAAAATCATAAAGGCAAACAGGAGCCAGAGTGGCATGGAGCTTCTATGCTTTCCTATCTATAGCTTTCTTTTGCTTGTTGCTCTCTTGACAATTTTTCAGTATAAATTTTTAAAATAATTTTTTCATAGACTGCAACTCCCGTAAGGCCAGTTACTTTTTATTGATATTTGGACATTTTTATGTTATGTTTATGGCTTTTAATATTCTTGCTTTGTTACATTTTACCTAAGCTCAAAATGTTAATAAATCAGTTTTATTTAAAGTTCAGAAGCATATCATTCCGTTTGATTTTATATGGAAATGACTGATGAGAAATACAGGCATCTTGTTTTAAATCTTGTATTACACTTCTGTTTTTAATACTAATAGCTATGAGATAAGAGCCCTGGTGGAGCAGTGGTTAGAATGTACTGCAGGCTAACTCATTTATTTATTTATTTATTTATTGTTTTGATTTATATGACTCATGACTCACTCCAGGAGTTTGATTCTTAACGGCTCAAGTTTGAGTCAACCTTCCAACCTTCCGAGGTCGAAAAAATAAGGATTGTTGGGGGAAATATGCTAACTCTGTTAACTGCTTAGCAGAGCAATGGTAAAGCACTCTGAAGCGGTATATAAGTGCTATTGCTATTGCTATGGGATACACTTCTCTAACCTAGATGTTAATTAGACCCTTAAACTGATACTTAGCTCTCAAAACTTGAAGCTCATGTTTTTTTCATAGTAGTAAGAATTTTTTGAAAGATAGATTTGTAGTTTTGTCAGAATAAAATTCCATGAAACTACACCATATGCATTGAAATTAAATTCTATAAGTGAACAGTGTTATTTTGGAAATGATAAATGTTAACTTAAATGTAAAATATATCTGATATAGTGCATTTTAACTATTTTAATTAAAAAAACAGAAAAAAATCAAGAAAAGAAAAATATATTTTATACAGAGGAAGTCAGTAAGACCTTCATTAGTCCTTGATCACGCAAAATAAGAATGATTAAACTTCTCATTATACGGTCAGAAAACAAATTCAGGCAGAAATACTTATATGTAATTGAGCCAAGATCAAGACCCTGGGGTTGCACTGTATTTTCAGCATTGTATTTTCAGTATTGTATTTTCAGCATCTTTTCCTGGAAGGATCAGTCTAGTAAAGGCATAGCTCTAAATATAAATTCCAAATGCTTGGTGTACAGTTCAAGGGTACATTTAAATCTCTAACCCATATCATAAACAACATGTTATCAGTCTTATGGATATTAAACAAAAATGGGCAACGTTACGAGAAGCTTGTATTGTAAGTGAATGTGTTCCCTCAACCACTCTGTACTTTCAGCATATTGAGTTTGAGCACTAACTTTTAAAAAACATTATGTGAGATGTCCAATAAATCTGAAAGTTGTTTTTTTAATTGTAGTAGCATCACAAGAAGCATATTTTGTATTCTTTTAAACCCCTTCTATTGAATTTGTTTCAACATGTTATTCCAGAATTGTTGCTAGTATCTACCTTAACTCTAGTCATTACTTTTCCACATTTAAAAAAATACTGTTGATACCATGCAAAAGGTTTACATACTAATATTGACAATAATTTCGGAGTTTATATGTTGCTGGTGCATCTGGACCAAATTGTGAAATCAAGATAGACTTTAAGTATACTCCAGGGGCAATTTTCAGCAATCTAATCTGCTCTGACAGGAGAGTTGGATGAATTAAAGACTTGTTTAGCAATAACCTGATCCAAAGATTGCCTGCTTTTTCATAACTTTTCCCGCAAAAGAATATCTACAATTTTTAAACTGGAGTTATCCTAAAAGAGAAATTTGTTAGATAAATAAATGTCACCAATATGCCAATATCCCAGCATGTTTCCAAAAAAATCAGCTGCCTGTAAACTATTGCCTTTTTAAAAGAGTCTTTCAAGTACTTTTGGTTCAATTAACTATCCAGAAAGATACTACAGGAATTCAGTTAGTCCATTATATAATGAGACCAAGACCAATTAAATGGGGGTAGACAGCACCCTGTTTAATGAGACTTATTTCTGGGCAGAACTTTGACTGAATACAACATTCTAGAGAAAGCAAGGTGACTTTTCCAACTGTTTAGTGCCAAAGAAGGATGAAATATAATAAAACATTTTAATGGAGGAGGACTGAACTATATGACATTTTAAGTACTGAAAGGGAAGTTGCCTTTTATTTTAATAATGTTTATCTTAGAACAAAGCCAAAGCAACATAACACAAATATTATGTGACTTTTTGCTTTGTCATGTGATGTTTTCTTAAAAAAAATAGTTGGATGTAGTTAATCCTTACATTATTGCCATTCAAATAACAGCTAATTATAATCATAGAATAAAAGCCTGCTGCTCATTTGTTTGCTTTGATGAACTACTGATGTTTGATAAATATTTGTACTTTACAATAACTAATCTATGGAAAAAATGTCAGTTATACTTACGTTTTGCTACTTCATTAAGTCCTCTGCTGTGCTCTTTGTGGCGGTACATTTCATATGCAACTGTTTCCCCTTTTCTATATTGTTCTTAAGCCTGATTAGGTCACGCTCCCCTTTTATAGAGATGAGGGCATTTCCTCTCTCTCTCTAAACCTGAAGTACCTAGTTGTAAAAAAAAATCCTGGCTAACATATCCCAGATAAAATAGTAGCCTTAGTAAACCTAAGTAATGCAGAAAGAAGGAGCAGAATAAAGAACAGTTTTGCAAAATAAGGTGAGAGTTCAGTGTTTGTTGCTGCTGTTGCAAGCCTTGTGAGCTTTTTTCTGCTGTGGGAGAGGTTTTTTCCAGTCCCAATCTTACAGTGGTAGCATCTCTTGAAAACTAAAGATCAAACTTAGGTGTAATTGGGATGTTTTAATGTACCCTGTCCATTCACATTTCACATTTCGCATTTCAGCTAACAGTTTTTGAGATTTTTCTCACTTCCTGCTCATAGTCCAGGGGGGGGGAGAGTGTTGAGTGTCCCTTCCTATGGATCAGTTGTATTTTTAAACTAAACTGTGCATTTCCCATTTGTATGGAATTATATATGAATGACAGATATTTCTAGACTATATTGCCAAAGGCTATTGATGGAAAAAATAATATGTTAATGCAGAATAGTTAATTGTGTAGTTGGACAAAGATAAGTGCAGGAGAGACCAAAAGAAGTATGTTGCAATGAGAATGAAAATACCTAAAACACAGCCACTGCAGTATAGTCTAGTTTTTAGGAAAGACAATGGTAAGTCACTTCTATAGTATTGGAGGTGAGGGGGAAACCACCTCTATAGAAATGGAATTGATAGCATCCATGCAGCAGAAGTTATAAATTAAATTTGTTTCTTTGCTGTATTCTATAATATGGAAAGGGGAAGATACATGAATAGTTTTAGATTTATCGTTCAGTAAGTATTTTGTTCAATAAAATTGGAGATTTTGTGAGACAAAGACAATAATTCTTTTCTATTGAATTTTTTCATCAGGTTTCACTTGTGGCCTTGGATGCAAAATAAAGAAATAAATAATATTTGTGTTTTTGTCAAGGCTTATTCAGATTAGATCAGATCAAGTCAAATATTTATTATGGTCACAGACCAGAATATGTCTAGGTCAAGGTGTCAGGGTTCCAAGTAACACCCCCAATGAAAGAAAACTCTGAGGCTTGAGTTTCCTCAAAGTTCCATTTTATTAGAGATATCGTTCTGGCGCATCTGGGAAAACCCCAAACTGAAAGCTTCTAGGTTTTCCCCACCCAAACGAAAGTTGAAGTCCCTGCCCAACCCTCACCACATGGTCCAATCCAAACACCATCCCAACTGGAGATGCCTCCCAGTTCTAACCGTCCAGGTGCAGGGCAAGATGTCCTTGACTTTCTGAAAAAGGAATGTTGTTATGACTGTGTGTGTGTGTGTGTGTGTATAGCAGCTCCATACAATCCTCCCTCCCTGTTTCCCACAGTAGGAAATGTGGCAGGCCTGAAGGCCCAACGAAAAAGATGGCTTCCAGGCCTGACACAAGGCTTAGAATATTGAATTTCAGGGAGACTCCCCAACAGTGCACTTCAGTTAAACAATGAGGATAGAAAAGCATTATACATATTGTGAAGCATTTAAAAATAACTCTTAGGTAACAGTTTCTAATATGATGGATTTATATTTTGGGGGGAATACAATGGCATGTATATAGTTAGGCACATTGGGCAAAAATTTATCTAGGTATTTTTGTCAGCAGTGTGGTACTCTTGGCAATGCAGTAATTACCAGAGCCCTCGACAACTTGATGTTAATTAATATTTCTTAAACTTAGGAAATTGAACTTTTTAATTTTCCAATTTCCTGAATGTTCCTGACTCTAACAAAATCCCAGAACATTTTTCAGATGAAAAGGACCGGCTAGTTGTAAGCTAGAGTTTTGTTGCTTGCTAGCCACCAGGCAGTAAAAGAAAAGGAATCTAATGAATCTGGAAAAAAATATGAGTAATCTTGTTTGCCAGGCATATATAACTGAGTCAAAGAAAGAGGTAGTGTAATACATGAACTACTACATTTATTAACAAGTTTGAGTGGTTAGTTTTAACCCACAAGAGGTTTAGGGTTGGTGGGACTAAACCTTTGTCAGTCAGTTGTGTTATGCAAATACGGATAAGAGGGTTAAATCTAATGTTGACAGGTAAAAATCCTAGATTGACCCACAAAAAGAACATTGCTGTACCACACTGTTTATTTTCCTTATTACTTTTCGTTCTCCCACTGCCCCATGGTTTGGGAAATAAGGGCAGAAATTTACGGAAATGATAAGCCAACCCATCTCTATCGGCAATTGTCTCATCAGGCCACTGTGTTGTCTTTTCCTAAATGGTCCGTGAAAACCAACAATGGTGGGAAGTAACAGACTTTAATTGCTTCTGTTTGACCAAGGCAACTTTTATTGTACTATATGGCTCCAGCTCCCTGGGTTAAGTATGTCATGTTTACACTTCTACTAACTTCTGTAAGCTCTAAATATGTTCACATTTTCCCAGCCATTACGCCAGTGTATGGATCAAGACAGATGAACAAGTATGCAGACATAGCTCCGATCAAAGATTTCCTACATGACCAGTTTGACAATAGAAGTATTCCTTTAGATCAGACCTACACAACAAATGGCCCATAGGATGCAAATGGCAGGCAAGAGGTTGTCAACCTTGTGAGATAGTCCACTTCCAGAAGTCCTATCCCTAATGTTATTACAGAATATTGCAAGTCTGAAAGTACACCTCTCCCCCAAGAAACTGGGGAGGGCTCCTTTGAGATGTCTGCCATGCCCCTGTTCTGTCCCGCGGACTCAGATACTGCTTATCTGACTACTGTCTACCGGTCTTCTCTTGTCTTCCAAGGTCATCCCACCTATTATTACACCACTAAAAACCAACCAACCCACTGCCATCCAACATTGCAATGGTAGGAAGGATCTGCTAGTTCTTTGCAGTTTCTTTCATCACAAAAGATATGCTGCCAAATACCTTCAGGTCTCTTGGATGTGGCTAGCTGCTGCTGCTGCACTGATAGTCTCCAAACAATTGATCAGCATACCAACTATTCCTCTGTGACCTGGCCTTTCCCCATGTATGAGTTTTGTTGGCCTGTGGTAGATTTCTCAGGAAGAGAATGGTCAGCTACGAAAGATCAGGAAATGTAAGTCTGCGGATATGTGACAAGAAGTGTGACAAATAAGAAGAATTGGCTTCCCAGGGTTTCTTTTCCTCATTTTTGGCAGCAAGCTCTCCAGCTTCTTATAATGAAGATGCTGGGAATCATAGATCAAAAAGAGACACGAGCCTTTTGTGATGCTGAGTAATGTATTAATAAGAAAGATCTAAGAAATCTTGTTTTTGTATTTGCTGCACATTTGTGTTTGTGTGAAGCAATAAAGGGAGAAAAAAGGAGTTGTTTTGAATGCTGTGATGTTAAAAAAAAAGAGTTTAAGAATGCTGTGGTGTTAAAAAGGCTATCAGAATCAACAATCAATCAGTGGAAGTTTCCTCTCATTAAAAGGAAGGGTTGGGGGAAACTGCCTTTTTTAATCTTGTTGAACATACTTGACATTTAAACTTATGACCTATCTGTGAAACTATGTATTATGTAGACACAAAAATAAATTAAAATTGTTGTCTTAATTCAATATTGTACAGAGAAGAGGAAAATATAGGGTTTAAAGGCTTTCTAATGTACTGTAACGGGACATGGTGGTTCAGTGGGTTAGACAACTGAGCTTGTTGATCGGAAGGTCGGCAGTTCAGCGGTTCGAATCCCTAGTGCCATGTAATGGGGTGAGCTC
>JANHFP010001680.1:76981-87381 GCA_032468135.1 Calamaria suluensis | reverse complement strand
GAGTCAGGTAGTGCATTCCAGGCATTGACCACTCTGTTGCTGAAGTCATATTTTCTGCAATCTAGTTTGGAGCAGTTGACTTTAAGTTTGTATCTGTTGTGTACTCTTGTATTGTTGTGGTTGAAGGTGAAGTAATGTTTGACAGGTAGGTCATGTCAAGGATTATACCAGATGATTTTATGAGCTATGCTTAGGTCGTACCAAATGCGGCATAGTTCTAAATTTTCTAAACCTAGAATTTCAAGACTAGTGGCATAAGTCTAGTCCATTCCATTCCATTCCATTCCATTCCACTCCATTTTATTCTATCTTTACCATTAAAATGCAAATTTTAATACAATAAACAAATGATTCTTAAAGGTACATTTGGCTCTATATAATTTAATAGCGTAGGTCAATCTATAAATAAAACTGAAGGAAAACTGGTTACTACAGTTAAATAAATACATGTGTTGTTTGATTAAAATCTCACTAAAGAACGGAACATGTCTTCCTGTTTGATTTATGTCTGACTTTGAAACAAGAAGTTATTTACTTATTTCACATGTGTCCTGGTATTGTAATTCAACACTACTTCCTTTTAAGTTTCTTGCTGACATTTTGATTATGTTCTGTCACTACTATATAATGCAGTTCACTCATTAGGTAATTAAGTTAATTACTAAGGTGAGAGGCATCTTCAAATATTTAAGGACATTTTCATTATCACACTGTTGCATTAGAATACAACAGTCGCTTAGTCAACTAAAACATATTTTCTTTACTAAGGCCTTTTTGAAGACATTTTAACTATTATTACCACCATTACCATCATGATCTACATTGGATCTGAAAGTTTCTGAAAAAGGAAATTAGGAAACTTAGAATATATCTGATTTTTCTTATTGGGGAGATGGTGAGGCTTTCTGTAGAGACTTTGCATTGATTGTGACAAAAATTCTCCTAACACTATTTTATTATAAAAGGGGAAAAGATAGTTACATAACTCTGGCTCATTGGATGGACCTATACAACATAGAAAATGTGTACCAAATTAAATACAGTTTGTATTGTTACTTGAACTTCTAAAAGAAAGGTTGTTCAAGAGGCCAAAGTGAACAGATCTTCATAAACAACTTTTGATCTGTTGGCCTAAACTTTCAAGGAACAATTCTATGGATCCCCTTTTCTCCCAATTCCATCAAATTGCTCTATTAATATGCAACAGTTTAAGATATTTTGCTTTCAGCTGAAACAGCATAGATGGAGTTTTTCATGTACAGTAACTTTCCCAAAAGCACTTCTACAGAATAAAATGCCAGCTTTTTAGATTGTTTCTCCCCCTCTCTTTATGAAACAGGAACAAACAAAAGTATTTTGGTTACTCAACTGGTATGAAAACAGTAGACTAAAGAATGTCCCTTGCCTCCTTTTTCACTATTGTGACATAAAACAAGTTATAGTCACTGTAGAAGTAGTTGACTGCATAATTTATGACATATGATACAGCTTTTACATCAATGGGATGTAATTTTATAAATGGGAATAAAAGTATAAAAACAATGATATTTGAATAGCTAGGTAGCTTAATTATGATTCAGGTTTTGTGGTTTGTTGGTTGTTTTGCAAATGACATATGCATGTGACATGTACTGAAAACATGGATTAGGGAGAAGACAACCATCTTTTTCCCTAGGGAATGAAAGGTATGGAATCTTACATTACTCTAAACATCCAGTAGCATCCATGAAGAACTGACTAACTTTTTGGAAACTCCTAGTGGGCAGGAGACTACTCACTATGTCACAATGTGGCAATGTCACAAGTACTAAGAATAAGACAATGAACAAATCTATTATAAATTGTTTAGGTAGCAGAAGGAAGTAGAAATCACATCAATGTGTTCCATGTAAACTTTCACAAGTAAAACCTTGATTCTAAATATAGCAAAGACACAACATCCTGAGTGGACTGCTCAAACAAATATATATCACTGTGTTCCAGCACTGCTTAAATGTTCAATATTTAGCCTTTCTAGGCCACTAACTGCAACATGACTTTGAGCCAGCGGTCACCAACTAGTGGTCCGTGGACCACTAGTGGTCCATGAAAATTTTTTGGTGGTCTGCAGAAAAAATATTTGCATTTTTATATTGCAGTAAATCAAATTTCAAGTCTAGACCTACTAGCCAGGCAAAATCCTTACTCTCCACCAATTGCCCCGCCCAGGTCCGCCCCAACCCCATCCCATCCCATCCCCCAACCCCACTCCCTTAAAGCTTATGAAGTTACATTTTTACTTAGAATAGAGTCCAAAATATAAAAAAACATTAAACATAGCCTTATTATGTCAATTTAAACATAACAATAATAGCTTAATAGCAATCGGGTATATGAGGGATTTGGAGATACAGGTAGTCCTCTACTTACAACAGTTCATTTAGTGACTGTTCAAAGTTACAGTGGCATTGGAAAAGTGAGTTATGACCATTTTTCACACTTAAAGTCATTTTAGCATCCCCATTGTCACGTAATTTACATTTGGATGCTTGACAACTGACTTTACGATGGTTGCAGTGTTCCAGGGTCATGTGATCCCCTTTTGCAACCTTCTGACAAGCAGTCAATGGGGAAATCAGATTCACTTAACAACCGTGTGACTAATTTAACAACTGCAGTGATTCAGTTCAAAATGTGGCAAGACAAATTGTTAAAATGGAGCAAAATGAACTTAGTAAATTCCTCACTTAACATAAATTTTGGACTCAACTATGGTCATATGTTGAGGACTATCTGTACTTAGAATGATTGAACAGAAGGGAGATTCCTGTGTGTCCTAAGCCCACTGCTCCTGTGATGGGGAGGAAGCAAGCAGCATGCTTATTCATCACTTTTGATTTGGGACTCAGGGTGTTCCCCTTATACTCCTACTTTGTGGTATGTTTTTTTAAAAAAAACCCTACCATAATGAAATTTCTATATATTCCAACTGGTCTGACTCCATTTACCATCAAGCTGCAGCCAAAACAACTTTCTTGGGTACTCTTCATTTCTAATAGATGTCACAGCATTAAAGTATGCAATGCTTCCAAACTTAATATTATTTAAAAAAAGGTTTTTGAAGAGAAATATTTCGAAGTTGGATTAGCAATTCTGCAACTACTACTACAGTCTGCCTTTTAACCACTGGAAGGGTTGATCCTGCCAGGCTCAGAGGGTTGTCTCAGTACTTAAGGCTAAAACAGGATGGAGGGATTTCTGCCAAAATTACCCAACCTGATCATGGTGCATTAAGAGGGCCAAAAAGATGACACTGGCAGGCAGAATTTACTTAACATTGACTGATCCCAAAGGAGGGATGTCGATGATAGTCCCGTTTTGCTGCTAAGGCCATTGGATCAGCTTCAACAGTCAGGCGCTTACTTTGGCTCCATAATTGGCAAGCGGCTGCCAAAAACAAGTGGAAATTGGCACTTCACTGTCGTTCCCTTCAATGGCTCCTTCTGCCACTTCAGCGTGCTCGCCTCTGTCCCTTGTCAACTGTGGTTCCTGTCTCTCGCAATCTTCGTTGATCTCTTTGCTGGTGGCTGTCTCCAGCTCTTCTCAAGGGCAGGAGCTTTAAGGATCTGGCCTGCCTGATCCTCACCACGGACGCCAGTCTCACAGGGTGGGGAGCCCATCTCAACGGCTTAGTCACTCAAGGTCAGTGGTCTCCCTCCAACCTGTCTCACAAGATCAATTGACTGGAACTTCAAGCCATCCATCTGGCCCTTTGGGCGTTCCAGACCACCGTCAGGAACAAGGATGTGTTAGTCCTAACAGACAACACGGCGGCGAAAGCTCATGTCAACTGGCTAGGAGGAACCAGGTCCCTCAATCTGATGTCAGAGGCCTTTCTACTGGGCTCTTGGGCAGAGAAGAACTTGCGGTCCCTGCAGGCCAATCACATCTTCCAGGTCAATTGGCTCAGCAGGTCCAAGATAAGCAGGTCCAAGGTCCAAAATAGGCAGGTCCAAGATAGGCAGGTTACACCGCCTCCTTCTTCACCCAGGCAGTATCAAAGACTTGGTGCCAGAGCAGAAATATGAAGAAAGTAGCCGCTGCCTGCAATGAGTCTCAATGCTTGAGACGAGCTGCGTAGCTGGGGGAGCTCTAGGAGGGTCCATCTGCTAGTGGCTTCCCAGGCTTTTCAGTCCCATAACGGAGGACGCGTGGGCATTGTTAGAGCACACAAGTGCTCCAACTTCTCCAGTCAGCAAAACCGACAACACCATCAGGGCTGCCAAATTCACCTGACCTTCTCTCCATGCAGGACAACTGTCTCTCTGTGCATGTTCCATAGGTCTCACTAAGTCTCACTAGACTTTTCAGTATGGGAACCTGTGGTGCATGTGCAGAGATGCTTCTCCCGCGTGGAGAGAAGGTCGGGTGGCCTTAGCAGCCCTGATGGTAGCATTGGTAGTGTGAAGCAACATATAAAATGTCTCCGCACCCAACCTCAGACAGAAATCACCCACAGTTAAATGTTTCAGAAGATCACTGACCTTTGGCACAGCTTGCAGCAAACTTGCAGGTTCTCCTTGGGTTCTGAAGAATTAGCTGAAACTTGGAAGTCGGGGTTAAGTAGGCTTGGAGTAGTACTGGAATGCAAATTGATCCCCGGGGCCTGGGGATCAAATTGCAAGCCACTCACTCCATTAAATGTTCAGGACATTTTTCTATTCGCTGGCAAGAAATTTCCACTCGCATTTGGCAAGCGGGCGGGCGAAATTTTCAAGCGCTGAGGTAAATACTATTTACCTTTTTTAAAAAAAATGAATATCAGTGGTCCATGGGATTTAAAATTATGAATTTAGTGTTCCCTGAGATCCAAAAGGTTGGTGACCCCTGCTCTGGGCCATTTTACAAAGTTAAAAAATAGCCTGATGTAAAATCAACCATTATCTAATGGACAACCTGTTATGCTTTCACATGACTCTGTGATTTAAAAGACCCTTTGCAATTACTATATCCCAAAGCATAGAAGAAATGTCAATGTTTTTTTAAAAATAGGGTCAGGGATAGGCAAGATATGAATTTCTGGAGATGCAGCTCCAAGGAACAGGTGTAGCGACAGAGAAGGCCCACTAGATGACATTGGTCATTTGTGAAACCCAAGCCAATATTGATGGGAGGCCCCAGATGAAAATCTGGCATTGATTAGCTAGGTCTCACACCATGTAAGGCTTTAGCGATAATAATTAGCAACTTGAATGCACCTAGAAGACAATATTGTAGCAAAATTAATATTTAATTTTATGTTTAATAAATACTTTAGTACTTACTTATATACTGTAAATACTTGTTTTAGTATTTACATAAATGTATGTTGTTATACAGGAGTCATTACAGTTTTGAGGAAATGTACACAGGATAATTAAACCTCTTGGGCCATTTTTTTTTCTGAGCATTTTACATACCTCTAAGATTTTATAAGCCACTCTTCCAAATACAATTTCATTGCAGGTGACAAGGCATTCTAAAACCATAATCAAATAAAATTGCAATGTGAAACACAATCTTTAAAAGTTTCAAAATATGCATTAAATCCCTGTACCATTCTATGACATAATGTGTTGAATCATACTGTGAAGGAAAGAGCTGGGCTTAGACATCCTAAGACAGTAAGGCAATTTGCTTTAGCTTAGTCTATTATGTCAAGTCAACTAATATACCAAGGAAAAAAGTATTTAAAGCAATCATTGTACAGTAAAGACTTTTCTTTGTATCCAATCTTTTTAGCTCTCTAAATAAACCCAATTCTAAACTTCTTATGCTTTTAAATAACTACCAGTCTCATTTATCAAAGTTTTTCTTAATAGTTATTATTTAGAGCATGAGAACATAATGCAGAAGAGCAGTATACAGTATATGCTGTATAGAATCCCTGTAATTATAGATAAAGTATAGGTAAAATTCTATGGGGGTATGGGAGTGACCTCATAACTGGATATCCAATTCAGCTATCCAGAGTGTTACTTCATGCAGATTAATACAGTCTTGTTCATCTACCTAACAGAAAGGTCAACTTTCTGTCTATCCCTTCACATCCTGGTGCCATTCATTTCAATAGAGTTACCTAAAATATATTCTGTAATAGTGGGTATAATCCACCAGGCCAGGAGAAACCCATCAGAAACAGTAAATTAAGTTTCAGTGCAAAGGGAGCCAAGGAGGGACTTGGAAATGACCCGAGAGACCAGAAGATTCTTACTGACTTTCTGTGTTAAAAACAAATAAAAAAATGAACTTGTGATTTATGTTTTTACCATTAGGAAGACAGATCATAACAAGGAAATCACGATGCAACTTTACAGAGGCATCAAAACATAATTGTACTTAGAACTGCTGTAAAGGATATCACAAGTCACTATCTCTCTCTCTCTCTCTCTCTCTCTCTCTCTCTCCCCTCCTCTCTCTTTCTCTCTCTGTGTATGTGTCTGTTTGTTTTTGTATTTTTTTGCTGATCAAGAAATAAAGGAAGACTAGTATAGATCTGTTTCAAGCTATTTAGCTCTCTTGAAATGGATCTATACTAGTCTCCCTTTATTTCTTGTATTTGCAAAATTTAATACAAAAACAAATTTAATGCAACAATATTGTCATATAAAATACTGCCTGGATAGTCCCTAGAGAAGGGTTGAAAGGCAATAGGAAGCAATATGCTTCCTCCCATATTTGGGTAGACCTTCACACAGAAACACACACACACACACACTTTTGTATTGTTTGCTGATGAAGAAATAAAGGGAGACTAGTATAGATCTATTTCAAGCTATTTAGCTCTCATCAGCTAGCCATATCCTTCTGGGATTCGAACTTGCACTGCCTGCATCCCATGCAGTTGTATTAACCTCTAGGCCACAAGTTCTCCTCCTTTCATCAGCTGCACCAGGAGAGAGGTTATGTGTGTCTGTCAATATGTGTGTGTGTGTATGTGTCTTATTTAGTTTATACCAGGGAAAACTTGATTAACAATATCAACCTGGAGAAATACTTTGTAAGACAATACTTCTCCTCACTCACGCTTGGTTCTGCTCCTTAGGCTGCTTTTGAGATCTCAGGATAGTTGGGCTTATATGTTGTCATACACTATACAGCTCCTGCATTCCATCTTTTGACTTAATCACAGCAAGCAGTTGTCCCCTGAAGTGCAGAAATGACAGACAGACATTTGAAGCTATTTAGCTGAAATGTCAACTCCTGCTGGAGTTCAGTTCTATTCCATTAAGAGAAGTAGACTTTCTTGACCTATTTGCCTGATCTGTTCCACCTGTGAATGTTGCTTAACATATTATTAGACAAACCTTAATATGATTTCAGTAACATAGAATTTCATCCGCCTTAAAATCTTCTCTCTTTTAGCATTGTGTTTGCAGATTTCTTCATCATGAATCTCATTCTTTGGGGAGAAGGGTCCTCAGCAGCCATTCCATTTGGCACTTTGGTTGCTGTTCTGGCACTTTGGTTTTGTATATCAGTACCACTGACTTTCATTGGGGCCTACTTCGGCTTTACAAAGAATGTAAGTGGTTTTACTCAAATACATTTTGTATCTTTGACTTGTTTGCCAAATAAGTGTTGAGCCTCATCTCTCAAGAACATGTTCTCTCTAAATGAAATGCTTTAATTGAATACTATATGTGTGTATGTATGTGTATACATACACACACATACATATAATAAGACCCTGTCTTATATTTTTTTGAACCCTGAAATAAGCGGTTGGCCTTATTGCCATGCGCTCAAAAGCCCAATTGGGCTTATTATCAGGGGATGTCTTATTTTGGGGAAAACAGGGTGTATATATATTCATATTCAATTATGTAAAAATAAAAGATAAAATGTTGGTCATTACCTTTAAAGATAAATTACCTTACCTTACAGTGTGGTGCATGGTTTCTTCAGGATTGACCTCACCTCAATGAGTCTTAAGTCTTCCCACTTGTTCCAGCAGAAGAGGCCTACTTTAGATCCTTTCTGCCAAAGAATTTGGGCTGGCAGTATCCAGAAAAAGAGCTTTTTCTACTGTGGCCTTGACCCCTGGAATATTCTCCCACTGGAGGTGAGGTCCATGCCCACACTCCTGGCCTTCTAGAACAGGGGTCTCCCACCTTGGCAACTTTAAGACTTGTGGAGTTCAATTCCCAGAGTTCCTGGGAATTTAGGAACTCTGGGAGTTGAAGTCCATAAGTCTTAAAGTTGCCAAGGTGGGAGACCCCTGTTCTAGAAGATCCTGAAAATGTGGTTCTGCTGCATGGCCTGGACTCTGACGGGTGTTTTATGTTGGGGGTAACTGACAGGGTATATAAGATCCCCATGCTCAGACCACCAATTGTCTTGCCTTTAAGTTTCCTGTTTATCTGTCACTCAGAGCTGCTGAATCAGTGAGATTGGTGGCATAAAAAAATAATAAAATAAATATAAACCATGATCATATTTCTGTGACATACATAGATTTCACTTCACAAGGCTATTTTGAACATGAGAGATTTTATTACATAAATTGTGCTGAAATGCTGGTTTCAATTTACTTTCTATTGTACTTTGCATACATTTATGCAATGTAACTTATACAATTGTAACTAGCTTTAAACAGATTGTTGCTGTAGATTAGGGCTGTCAAACTCCCAATGTGTCGTGTGCTGCCACACTGTTTAGCGAAGGGGAAAAATCCCGATACATCATGTGATGCTGCTGTGATGTCGCAAGTTTGACACCCCTGCTCTAGATCAATCTTTCTCCCTTTCACTCCTGCTCTAGATCAATCTTTCAAGCTTAGTGGCTTGAAAATGTATGAACTTCAACTTCCAGAATTCCCCAGCCAGCATACTGGTTTGAGTTTTCTGGAAGTTGAAGTCCACATATCTTCAACCTGTTGAGGCTGAGAAACATTACTTAAGATTACGTGAAATGCAGCTGAAATTATTGAGAACCAATTCCTCCCCCCCCTTTTTTTTTTTTTAATACCTCTAAAGGCCATAGAACATCCAGTCCGTACGAATCAGATTCCTCGTCAGATTCCAGAACAATCATTTTATACGAAACCACTTCCTGGGATTGTTATGGGAGGCATTCTGCCCTTTGGATGCATCTTCATACAGCTTTTTTTCATTCTTAATAGCATATGGTGAGTTTCGAATACATTGTAATGCATAGCTGTTAGGTTTCTTGCATTTTTCTGTCCTGTGTGATGGCAAAGAAAACTGTTGTGAACAATGTTACTCATGCAGATATGTTTGCTATAATAGCTTGAAGCATTGATTCATATAAAATAATCTGTTGCAGACCCTGAGTGTGACAGTACACCTGGTTCTCAGAGGTTTGAATGTTCTAATCTGATGCAAATCTAACTTATCTGAGTGTCTTTATATTTGTGCATTTTAAAATTTGTAGACATTTACTTAATTTACCAATCAGTGCCATTTTAATAGATGCAGATAATTAGAACAGCGGCAGATGATCTTCCTAGAACCAGATAAATGCTTGTTCCCTTGTATTTGCAGCACTTTAAATAGAGCGGCATTGTAGTAATTAGTATATACTGCTTTTCTTACTAATGCCCATCAGCTATGGTCATAGTCAGAACCACCAACACAGGATCAAGTGTTATCAGAGCAGTGATGGCACAGTGGTTAGAATGCAGTACTGTGGGCTATTTCTGCTGACATTTCAGCAGTTTGATTCTCACTGGCTCAAGGCTGACTCAGTCTTCCATCCTTCCAAGGTCGGTAAAATGAGGACCCAGTGAAACGGCATACAAGTCTTAAGTGCTATTGCTATTAACATTTGATGAAAGTTGATATGTTTAACTGCACACATACCCCAAAACAATGCAGGTTGCACAAGGCTGAAAGTCTGACCTAAAGTCACCCAGCTGGTTTTGTGCATAGAATAGGATTAGACCTCACAACCCCCAGTTTCTAGTCCAGTTTAACCATGAAACAGTTACAGACAATGATCATGGGGAAGATTCTTCCAGTCAGAATCCCTAGAACACTAGTTTGCAAGTGAGTTTCAAAGAGTGCTTATATAATCAGGAACAACTAAATCTTTTTCACCCAACAGCAAGTGTCCATATCAGTCCCCCACCCCGTTGCATAATATCATGATGCAAGGATGTTCTAATCAGTTTAAAATAATAATGGATGTGATAACTTTGGACATACAGGGAAATAATGAACCAATTTGACAAACATAACCTGTTGACCCAAAAGTAGATACTGGAATGTTTCATACCCACAAGAAAGAAAGAAACATAGAAACATAGGTATACCCCAAAGAGGTAAAATATTAAGAAAGATTTTGTTGTTAGTTGCGAAGTCATGTCCGACCCATTGCGACCCCATGGACAACATTCCTCCAGGCCTTCCTGTCCTCCA
>JANHFP010001679.1:98257-110801 GCA_032468135.1 Calamaria suluensis | reverse complement strand
CGGAGGTGAGGCGGCCCGACCTAGCTGGGCTTTTCTCAGTCGCGCGCGAAGGCAACTGAGGGGGGGGAAAAAGCCGGCCCCGGATTCTGCTGCGAGAGGCAATGTGGCGGGAAGGGAGCCCATTGGCGGAGAGGGGTGGGCACGTGGTTGCGGCGTTCCGCCTCAGCCAATCGTCTTTCACCAGAGGCTCCAGCTCCCACCTCTCCACCTCCTGCCTATTGTTTTAATTTCTCACAGGGTGGATATACAACCCCACACTTTTAACCGTCGCCCCCCCCAACCTCATCCCGCGCACATCTTCATTTTCCCCCTCCCTCCAAAGCTGCTTTAAAAAAAAAACAAAAAAACAGAAGGCAGCTGCTGTCACTAGGAGGAGAAATAAAGCCTTTCTTTCCAATATCCCCAAATGCCACTTCGTCAATTATCCGCTGCAACCTTCTGGGCTCCCTCAGACATTGCTGGTTTTAAACTTCTGCTCCACGTTTTAAAAAAAACAACACAAAAAAATTTGTTTTGTTTTGTACTTCATGGTGCTTCTCCTGGCTCATTCATCCATGTTTATTTTTTCACTGTAAGGGGTTAATAACAGATTTTGAAAAGAAAGGACTATTGAGGGTATTCTTGTGTTAAAATGTTTTCTCATAATTCCCCTCACGTTAATTTACTAAGTAACCATTTCCCCTTGTTTAAAAATTTGTTGGAGTTAATGGGAATATACCTCCAAAGCTCCATGTTTTGAAATCAGAGCCACAACTTTTTCACATTTTCTAGGATCATTTTCTGTTTTTGTTTGTTTGTTTTTTACTATTCCCTTCAAGTCTCTAAACCTTGCATTTGAGTTTCAGGTGGTCTTTTAGAATAGACAATATGCAAGAAGCTAGCTATATTCTCAATATTAAATCTGCACCTGAAACAAAATGACAGCATGAACAAGCCATTTCAAAGGATTGTGACTAAAAATAAAAATTACCCAGTATGAATTGCAATATATTTATTGAAAATGCAGTGACAATTAGAATAATTAGTATTGAATTTTCATTGCTGTAATTATCTGTAGCCTGGATCATAATGCAGCACAGCATCACATATCTGTGGAAAATAGGCTGCATTCAGTTAAAAGCAGGCAGCATGTCCTGTTAATCAGACTCACTCATACAGTTAACATCAGCAGTCATAGGAAAGAAGAACCCTTTAGTGTAGCAAGGTCACTCATCCTAGTATAGCCTGTTGAAAGCTCATACACACCAGCTGAGGGCACTGCCAGCATTACTTTCCTGAGGAAGGCCAGTATGCAAGAGGGGAATTTGGTTAGGAACACATTTATGAGAAAGTATTTTTTTTAAAATTCTCATACTAGTGTGCATGATAAGAGATACCTTTCCTCTTTAATCTGAGTGTAGTACCTTATCTATAATGAAAGGCAAATGATGATTGTAAATCTTACATAATGCAAGGAAATCAGGGTAAAATACATCACCTATTGCTTCACAACTATGCAATATGCAGTAAGCTATATGCTTCATCCCAATATATGAACATATTTTATAACCTTGTGAGTGTAATTGGTGTCTGCATGATTTGCAGCTGATATTGTATGAACACAAAAGGTTTAATTATGTTTAACATGCAGTTATTTTAGTGAATTATATATTTCAATGAATCTTGCACAAAAGTGTATAACTCTAATTATAGCACCCAAATTTATTTTTCCCAATTAAACTTACTAAATTGTTTTAATAAGCATTTATAGATTTGTAGCAAAGTATCTGAAAAAGTTGCACTATGAACCTGAAGGTACTTGTGGTATTAAGTGCTGTTGTTTTTTAATGTGTGGAACAGGGCAAAATCAAAAAATGGAGGGAGATCTTTGAGAGAAAAACTGGACAAAATAGGATTAAATTTGCCAGCCGGGAGACGTAAAGCTGCTAATGTTACCCTGCTGACATCACTAGTGGAGGGTAAGTGATGGCTTTTTGGCAGTAGGAAAGGCATTATTTGGAAATGTTTCTTTTGTTAGCTGAGGAAAACAAACCTTGTGGACCCTGAAATGTTTATGCATATTGTTTAATTTAAATCATTATTGGTCAATGTGACCTTTTCCTCTTGTATTTTTTTAAAGGGGACTCTCAGCCAAAATCCATTGGTGTCAAAACATTAGATGTGGCTTTATTGATACTTATTTGGACTTAAACCCTTGCAATGCATTTCAGAGTTGGATGCTAAACCTCAGTGAAATGAATGTAACCAAATTGGCATGCAGTGTAACGCTTCATTTTAACTGGGTTGCTAGTTGATTGATCACTTGGATTAAAAAGTAGGACTGAAAACATTAACAGAGTAAACATAACTAATGGATTAATTTATTAATCACTGATTGACATGGTAGATTTTAATTGGGTTTTAATCAGTGTAATCCCAAGTGAAAGGGGCAAAATAGTGACATGTACAATTATTGTATATATCTTGAACTATTATAACAAGGATTTGGGTTATGATGATTTTCCATACAATGCATAACTTGACTGAACTATTTTCTTAAAAGAAACTGCTGCTCTTCAATAGCATCTCAACATTTAATAGATTAATTATCATGCTAAAACATATAATTGAGCTATAATTTATAAACTAGTAGAATTAGAAAACATATAGTCATGCTGAAGATTATTTAGTCCATTTATCACACAAGATAGTTGCTCCTTAAATGCATGCTATTGTAAATATGTTTAAGAAATGAATGGATTTTAATATTTACAAATATATTAAATATAAATAGTTCATCTGTTATATAGTTAACAGAAGATCCAATTATAAGCCCTATAAAGTTCAGACTGAAAATCAAGTTAAATGTGAACAATATCAAATTCTACAACCATGCCTTTGAAGTCCATAGATTGATTGCATTATTTCTGCTGAAGCGAATATAGGTTAAATAACTCAAATTGACTCCTTAGCTATAGACAGTATAACACTAATCTAGAGAAACATTAGGAATATAATGATGAATTCTGAGAGCAAATCCCAGTTCATTATTATATGAGTAAAGGCTTTAAAAACACTGTCTTTGGGTGAAAATGTTAATAGTTTCATTAACTGAATCCCAAATAATGTGTTGTTTTATTTTTATTCTGTTTAGCTCTGTCTTTATTTTCCAGTGTCTTCAGAGTTGAACAGAATGTGTGTATACATATATATAGTGGCCTACCAAATATGGAAACATTGTTTCGATTAAAAAACATAAAACATACTATATCTATTTGATTCTCTGCCTTTATGCTTAATAATGAATGGTACACAGAATGACTGGCAGGATGGCCAGTAAGGAGTTACCATCTCTGCTAGTTGCTTCAGAAACTAGCTATATAAGTAATTTTAGACCAACAGATGGTGTGTGTGTGTGTTATCTGTTTAGAAATGAGATCAGGAATATTTTTTTTATTTTGGCACATAAAAACACACTGGAAGTTCATTGGACACAGCAAAACGTAAGATGTTTCCAGTGCTCAGGATCTCATTCTTCACACATTAATTACACATTAAAAAGTTAGATCCCACAGCTACCTTAAGATACAATTCTGCTACTTTAAGCTACATACCAATAGCTTATTTATATTTAAATCATTTTGACATCTTCATTTGAAAAATATAGAACCTTAACTTCTTGAATTAATTTGGGAATCCTTGACCTAAACCATGATTTAATAGTGTCCTAATCTTATTGCAAGCTTCTGATCTCCTCTTTGCTTGGTATAATTGAGCAAAATATAAAATTCTTTATTTTCCTTCTATTTTAATTGTGAAAACAGGATGGGTAAATGTGCTGTTTGAACATTAAGAAGTCAAAAGGGGTGGACATGTATCTTCATGTTAAAATAGTTAAGTTTATAATGAGAACAAGAAATGCAAGGGGCATGCTAAATCGAGAATTACTTTGTAGTAGCTATTGACTCAAGGTAGTTGATACAAGCTGTCCTAAACATGCAGTCTTCACTAGGTTTTAATTTTGAGGTCTTTAACCTTGATTTTGGTTATGTAGAGTGAATTTTAAGTCATTCTTCATGCCAAGTGTGGTTTAGTTTTGCTTACTATCAGCTTTTAGCCATCTTTTCTCCGTTTTTGCTTGCTTTCCTTTTTTTTAAGTTCAAAGAAGTGAAGCTACAGCATTATAAAAAAATGCCAGTTGCCACTGAATGTCCATCAAGGAGTCTTGCCATTAATAAATAGTGTATTTAAATTCTACCAACTAATGGGTAATCAAGGAAAGCAAAATGAAGTTTACAAGTAGCTGAAGAAAAAAAACCAGGAGAGCAGGAAAAAGGGGGAAGGGGAACGGAGATAAATGCTAATATCGTGAAGCTTGGGAATATTTTAAACGTTTAATAAAAATCTACAATTTCAAAGGAGCGATCTTTTTTTCTTTAAAGCCACGGTTTGATCATCATATTACGATGAAGAGAAACACCAGGAATAAGGCTAATGCATAGATAAACTAATAATACCGGCTAATTCTCCCCCCTCTCAAGAGATAATAGACAATTGTTTGGGTTGTGGTCCTTACGCGATGAAGCCGCTTCCAAAGTCCTGTTATTGTTTATGATCCGCTCCATTTTATGGAAACAAGCTCCATGGACTGAGGCTTTGAAGCTCTAATTGGCGCATGCGTTCTTCCGGACCTCGAGCTAATGGCAGGAAGCCCTGCGGTGAAAACCAACTGGTTCAGGAAATTAAAACCAAAGATTTGAAAATCAACAAAACAGACAGTCTCAATGGAATGACCCTAAAATTCTTATGGTTAATCGTTTGAAAAAAAAAAAGAAAGAAAAGGGGGGGGGGAAGAGGAAGGGAAGGAAGGATAATTATATGCAATCAAGTTAAATTTTAAGCACTTAACTATTTAATGCAGTCTACAGGGTGGGGATTGAAATAATGACCAATGATCAATATTAATCTCTAGGAACAGAATAATTACATGATTCGCATGGTTTTATTTTCTGTGCATATACATAATGTATTCCCGTAATATAAACTAAAAGCACAAATGTAAACATAATTAAACTTTACGAAATAGAGATAAAATGCTTGGGACACTTTTGTTAGTGTGTTTAAATAGAATGCCATAAATATATCGCAATATAATTTAGGACTAAAAGATGACTAAACCTACCACTTTATGAATTGCCTAATCCAGCGCCCCCAAAAGATTCTTTAGGATCAGTATTAACACGCTCATAGTTTGAAATAAAACAATGCATTTGACTGCCCCACCTCTCCGGTAGTAACTTATTACCTTCAGGAAATTTATTTAAAACACTGAGATATTAGTATTTTCTAAAGCAGCGTTTTACTAGTAGATTGCAAAGTGCCAGTTAATCTTGATTGACTGGATATCGCTTGAAGAACCCAAAGATGCACCTAGCAAAGTCTAATAACAAACCCCATAGATTTGTTGACGCGAGTTCCCGCCTTTCTTTCGCCCGTTTATGCTTTGGGTATTAATTATGTATTTCCTCCCAATCCGCATTTCAGGAGAAGCCGTGCATCTCGCGAGAGATTTTGGTTACGTCTGTGAAACAGAATTTCCTGCCAAGGCAGTAGCTGAATTTCTCAACCGGCAACATTCCGATCCAAACGAGCAAGTCACAAGAAAAAACATGCTTCTAGCGACGAAGTAAGACTTTTTACCTCTGCGGAATATTCCTAAGGAAGATTTTGTTTATTATGTTTGGTTGTGCGCTGAGCTTTTCCTCTGGTGCACTTACATTTGTTTGCTGCGGATATATTATTCTCCGTACCTGCGTGATTGCCTTGGCGAGGTAACTAAAAAAGTACACAATTTCTCATCGAGGGGAAATGATAGTATTGCCGATGACGCTGTTGTTGAAATCAAGCAGCCGTATGAGAGTGATCCCCCCCCCCCGGTGTTACTACAGGCGTTCAAATGGGAACAAAATGGCATATTATAATGGCGAGTCTCTAGATTTATCAGAGAGTAAGCCCTGTTAAGTATAGTAGGATTTATTTTGAGGATTGTAGACAAGATTGGGTAGTTATTTGGAAGTAAGTAAAATTGATCTCAATGGAACTTACGTGCTGAATAAAAATGCTGAAGATTGATTAACTGTGAATTCAGGTATTAAAAGTATTTCACTTCTAAGGAACTAAAATGCCAGTGGGGGTTTATTTTAAGAGAAAGACTCTAGGGATAACTTAATAGAAAAGATATTCAATATTCAGGTTAGGTGGTGGGGGAAGAGTAGAGGAAACTCTCAATTATTGTAAATGATGTGTTTGCTGGAAATTAAAATGCTTTCCCCCTCATAGTAGTTAATTACAGATGGTGATTCACCAAAGAACAGTGGGCCAGAGGGCACCCAGTTATTGGGAGAGATATACAGCTGAAATATGCCTCAATACTTCCCTTTATAAACTCAATTGCTGCCATATATATATATGCTCCCAGATCCCCCCCTTCTTGGCAGTTTATTTAGGTAATGGTATGGATCTAATTTCTGAGTGAATTTATTTCAGTGCTTTGTGACAGTACTGCATCTTTCCAATGCTACCAAATCTTATTTGAAATGAGAATCCTGGGATTGATAAGCTAAAGAAGTAGCTTTGAGAACTGTTCACTTCCTAAATAGAGTTTTGTTTTGTCCATACAATTAGGTAACACTTCATTGTCAATTTGCTTGCTGAGAATAATGGAATTTTTCATAAACACATGTAGAGGGTTCTAAGTGAAAAAAGGAACAGAAAAAATAGTGTATTGAGATCAATTTAACTTACTTTCAAGGAAAATTACAAGCTTATGGTAATACATAGATCTAAAAAATAATGGTTGACTTAAGACCAGAAGACTAGACATGAATGTTAATTACAGAATTTGTAATTAACAAGTTTGATGGGGTAAAACAGTGGGTATTACTCTGGAGGAAGGAAGTGGGAGATGTGTTTTATATCAAGGAGAAATGTGTATGCTTGTGTGATTTCCATAGAACTTTCTGACATTTTTCATGTGATTATGAAAATGTGGTTGTATATGAGAGGAAAGAATTAAATTAAAACAGAGAAGTATATTGACTATGACAGAGAAATCTTAGATATTGGCATCAGTAAATGTGAGGGCATATTGGGATGAAGAATACATTTGGGAAGATCCTATTTTCATATTTTCCACCCAGTAATCTATAAATGTTATTCTTGGGAGGAAATAAAGACATGGTCATCATTTTTTGACTCATAGCTAGACATATAGCTTGAGGGATTAGTAACACCCTATAGGTATTTAATGTACTTGTATTAATGCTTGCACATGTACTGAGAGAGAGGGGAGAGATAGAGAGGGGGGAGGGAGTGAGGGAGAGAGGGAGAAAAATGTGGGAAAAAGATTCTAGATGCCACAAGATAAGAGGGTGATCTAGTGTAAAAATGCATCTGTGTTGAAAGACAAGAAAGAAAGGATAATATTGTTCCTGAAAGAAGTGGATGTAAATCAGTGCAGAGAGAAAGAGAAAGGTTGTTGTAGTGATGTCAATATTTCTATATAGAGCATTAGCTGTGCAAAACGTGAGAGACCGGATAAAAGAGTAGAGATTCTTTTCTGTGTGTGCATGTATGATTTTACTGTGGAGGCAACTGACTCCTTGGCTCTCCTGCTTGCTGACAAGACTGGCTTATTTTCCTCCCTTCCCTTCTCTCTGCTCCATTTATGCTGCAGACAGATCTGTAAGGAGTTCACCGACCTGCTGGCTCAGGATCGATCTCCACTGGGGAACTCTCGGCCCTCCCCCATTCTGGAGCCGGGCATCCAGAGCTGCCTGACCCACTTCAACCTCATCTCTCACGGCTTTGGCAGCCCTGCTGTGTGCGCAGCAGTCACTGCCCTGCAGAACTATCTCACCGAGGCGCTCAAGGCCATGGACAAAATGTACCTCAGCAACAATCCTAATAGTCACACAGATAACAGCACCAAAAGCAGCGACAAAGAAGAAAAGCACAGAAAATGAGGATTTTTTTTTCTTGCAGCCCCAACCAGACCAGCCAGCCTGGCCCTCCCTCCCCTTCCTCCTCACCCTGAGGCTACAGCAAGAGAAGCTCAGAAATCTGTCCCAGCCTATTCACTCAGGAGGACCAGCTAATTCACATCTCTTTCACTCCCCTACCCACCATTCTCCTTTTTCTCTTCGCCTCTCCTTCCCTACCTCCATCACTTCCCAATTCATTTCCAGTTGCTACCCAGTTTGGAGCCTGAGAAAACAAAGGTGGTGATTGGGCCATCCTAAGAGGAAAGGAAAAAAAACATTTTTGTCGTCTGTGTGAACTTTTATTATTTTAAACAAAAATAAACTGATAAAAATAAAACAACTTTTTTTTCTAAAAAAAGAGAGAAAGAACTAAGTTTAAAGGTTAATAATTAATGAAATGTGGAAAAAAACAAATGAGCTTCATCGGACTGGATCACCACCTTCTCTTATACAAACTTCCGTTTAAGATTGTAGCCATATTTAAACAAAACAAAACAGGAAAGAAAGGATGATAATGATGATGATGATGATGACATTTTATCAGTATTGTGAATAAACTTGAACACAAACCACATGCAGTTCCATGTCATGTCTTCAGTTTTAGCACCTCTCTCCTGCCAAGGTAAAGCGACTAATTTGAACTTTCTTATGGTGACACCGATTCATAGTACTTCTATAAGGGAACCAGTGTTCTGTATGTATATATTTATTTATGTGTAATTTAATGGGAATTGTAAATATGGTGAGTCTGTTTGAAGCTTTTTTTATTATTTATCTGGTGATCTCGTTTACCTCTTGTTTAGTGGGTTTTTAAGTCTTTCCCATCTTAGTTCCATCACTGTGGTTCATAGTTACTTATTTAGAAAATGGGAGGGGAGTTTTTTAGGGGGAGGTGGGGTGGTATTTTCTGGAATTCATCACTTCAGCCCTGTTGTAGCATGTTATAAAAAGGCGACAATAAAGCAGCTAAGCGATTGAAGCAACCTGGATTTTTACAAATATATTATTAACATGATACTTAATTTCCACATGGATAAAGGAAAATAAATCAACTGTCCAACCCAGACTGACCACCATTTCCACTGAAATAATTTAGGTTCCCCTTCCAAAAACATTTTTTCCGCATGTTGATAATTTTTAACAACTCTTTGTATGCTGTGGCTTTTAAAAAGTTTATATCCAGGGTCTTTCTATTGAAAGCATAATCAGAGCAATAAGTTGATATTGTCTATTCAGATAAAGAACTGGGGATCTTCACTTCCCTCTCCCCTTTTCATTTTGAGTTGCCTTTTGGTTCAAAGAACTTCCATACATTGGGGACCACCTGGTATCCTCTATTTCCACTGGCCATATTGGAAGCAGTTACAGTTGTATTGTATTGAGTTGTGCTGGCAGTAGTTTCCATGCCTGTCAATGTATCATAGTCCTTTGTTGCCCAGATAAATAAATATTTGATACGCTTTATGTCAATTTTTTTTTTATTCAGTGGCTGTCTTTACCCTGGCGTATTTTTGTTCTTGGCAGTATTTTTTATTCAGTATGGTTACAGTAATTGAGTTTAACTCTCCCTTGACAATTGCTCTTTGCAATAAGCAGCTGAACCCATTGTTTCCCTCAAGTATAATAAAAACTTACTTTCAAGTTGGAGTTCAGAGCAGGGTATCATTTAGATATTCCACTGAGTCTGTATTCAGACAAATTACACAATAAAACAAAATGTATTCTTTTGGATTAAAAAAAATGTACTGTTGAAGAAATGACATTTTAATTTCCTTTAACTGAAAGGTGATTTTATTTTTTAAAAATAAAGTTTTATTTTATTTATTTGATCTTTAGGTTTTCTTCTTGTTTCATAATTATATATCAGGGTTACTCATTTTAAATGTGTGACATACTGTGAATTGCTTTTTAATTTTCAGTGCCATTTAAAGGATGGGGAAGAGAATTATATCTGACTGAAAATTATGGGTAATTGTATGTATATTCACATATAAATGTCCATAGAGAACACATTTAAAAAAATTGTGTATGTAAATGCATGGGATATATTTTCATATTAGAGAAAATAAGTAATCCTACTCATCTTGGTTGATATATTACTTCAGATTTATTTTAGGTTTGATCTTATGAATGTGTGCAGGTCACATTACTCTAAACATTTAATCATGTGATAATAGTTTTGCCAATATTTTGGATGAGGAAGATCTTATTTTGAAATGATATGTTTGAATGATAAGCAATACAACTCAAACTTTTAGATAAGTGTGAAATATTTTATTTTCATATTAGCTAGATTTTAGTTCTAGAGAATGAGGATATTCATTTGGAAGAGATGCTAGCATGCTTTTTATATTAGAAATTGGCTCAAAGTGCATTCTTAGAAAAATTGCATTTTTAACTCATTATATCATTTTCTTTGGGTTCATATGGTACAAAATTGGCTTTATGCAAATGTGGTTTGATTGAAATAGGAGCAGAGTGTGAAATGTTGATATTAAAGTGTTATTTTTGTTGAAATACATGTTTAAAGCGCTGATTTGGAGTATTGAAGCTGAATTGTTTGATCAAACATTGTGAAAATTATTGATAACAATCCAGATAAATTTTGTCTAGTCTTCTGATGAGTATTTCAAAAAGTTAATAGTGTGATGGTACCTGAGAAGACAGTGCAGGGACTTCTGCTTCTACCCCAAAAGCAGAATACAAAAGTGTTAACTTGTTGGTACCTTTTCTCAACAAAGAGAAATTTAGATCTGGTATTTCTTTTTGATTGTTGATAGAGGAAGCCAATCCAGTAGATGAAGAAGTTCTGTTTCTTCCTGACTGCTTCTTTACTTAAGGAAGACAAGAGAAAGCCAAGATAGTTGGTTTGCTGCTTTTAAAATGCAGTTTTACAGTGAAATGTTCTTCCTCTGATGGCCTATGAATGTGCTATTATGTCTGTGAGATAGACGTTGAAAGTGGATCTTCTGCATATCTTTTTGAAAATGCTTATTCATCCCCTTGCCCCAGATACATTGGTTAACTGTGAAGCGGATGTAACCAAATAATGAGGTGAATGAACCCTAACTGTACACGCAGCCTTGACATAAATGAAATGCACAGCATTGTAGCAGGTGAAGTGAAGCATTGTCTATCTGGGCTGTTTTTCTTGGCTGCAACTCAGATTGTGGGGGGGATCCTAACCTCAGGCACAATGGCATTCATAAACAGCAATGCACACACTGCTGCTCTTTCTCCAGCAATGCATAAATACTCATTTTTTAAATGAAAAACAATCTTATTAAATACCATTCATTCATATCTGGATTTACAGATGCTTGTTACTTTAAAAAAATCTGCCTAATAGTTTTTAGCTGTAACTGGGGAATGTGTAAAGCATATTTAATCTTAACAACATTTCTAATAATTTAAAAGATATGAATAATGTATCTGGTGGTAAAATACAATTTCAGAAATGAAATGTAATAAATATTGCATAGTTATTTATTGCAAACAATTAAGAATTAGAGTTGCAAAAATAACATTAAAGCTTAAATGATATTTATGCATTGCTTGATTCATGTTAAAATATTGATCATTGGTTTAGTCAAAATATGTTAATTATTATTAACACCCTATTTTTAAAAAACTTTTTTGAAAAATGAGACTTAGTTAATTTAAGACAGTAAGTCTGATTATTGAAATGATTTGTTTATTCTGCTTTAGAAACCTGCTGTAAACATTGAGAATATATCTCACTATTTCATTGTGACCTTTTTTTTAAAGTGCTTATTGCAGGAGATAATAATGGGTTCATTACAGTTTGGGGCTCATCTGCTGTGACAAAAGTGCAGTTACCAAATCATGGTAATTACGTTCACAGTATTTTTCAGGGGGGGGTGTATTTTATGTGTGGTAATCAATCACTGTTGCAGCCTTTCAAATTCTAGGCCATTCTTTTAGATGCTAACCTTAACACATACACAGTAATAGAAATTAGTATGAATGGTTAAATGTTAATGAGCTATAGTGCAGTCCCTTCATGCTATGCTAATTTATGCATTTTTTAAAAAATGTACTACAATGTGTCTTCAAGCTGAATGGTTACCACCCTCCTCTGTAATAAATCATAATCTACCCCTCCTTCCTCCCTACCTCCAAAATCGAATATTAATATAATTTGAGATTTAACTGGTGGAACAGTCATCAGGACAGCAATGCCCTGCAGCTGAAATAATATTTAAAATAGAAGAGATTTGACATTTGATAAGTCAGTGGCTTGAAATACCCAGTTGTACTTAGCTAATTCAGTCCTTAACCTCTGGTTTCAAATAAATCAATTACAGTCGATTCCACTTCAGTTCAGAAGTGCATGAGGTTTTCAGTTAATTGAATACATTTTATTTGCTAGGAATATTCATTTATCTAAACCTTTAAATATAAAGGAGTTTTCTTTGATTGTCCGTGTTAAATTTAACTGCATAATCCAATCAAGACATGCTAGTTTGCTTGGATTCTCTCTAAATTCTATAATGGGTAGC
>JANHFP010001679.1:81433-92149 GCA_032468135.1 Calamaria suluensis | reverse complement strand
ACTTTTTTAACCCTTACTGTTAATCTATCATGTTATCCCTATGGTGTGAATTGCTGTTATTACTAACTATCTCCTTGATTTCAGTGGCATGGTAGGAGGTGTGATTTTTTTAAAAAAAAACGAGGAAGAAAAGCACCATGTGTTATCACACATGACCATGCTTCATCTGAATTGAACAGAGAAAGTCCACAGAATCCTTTGGTACCTCAGATCCTGATTACATCTGATAAACTTCATCCTAAAGTCCAGTGCATAGTATTATGTCCAAGACAGGAAAAAGCCTGCCCACATCTCTTTAAGTTTTTTCCTGCAATGAAAAGTTGGGACAATTGGGTTAGGGGCAGAAAGAAGAGAAGCACTCCTGAAGTCCCCTTGTGGTTTTTAAATGAAGACAGGAACCTTTCCTTTTGAGACTGCTAAGGCCAGATAGCTTAAAAACCAATCCTGCCCAATTACCCTTTAAAAAAAATCTTTCCCAGAGAGGAAATCCATGCTGTTCAAGTGAGATAGAGACAAGATCTTTACAAAGACCAGCAGAAGGGCTCAGGGCACGCCAAAAACCTGAATTTAACTTCATGCATGGAGCTGCCCTTCCTCCACCATGGAAAAGCAATCAAAGCCCTCCCTCCCAGATTTAAGCATTATCACTATTCTGCTTTTGAAAAGGCAAGATTGGCTTTTGATTGCTGCGGGGGTACCCCAGAGCTAGGCAGAAGCAGGACTCAGATTCAGAGTCTGCAGAGAGAGAGATTCAGAACCCACTGATTACTGGTTTCCCATCAGTGTCAGAGGGAAGTTGAATCCTGGCCTCTCTTTTTCTCCCCTCCCTTCCCTGCCTGGCCTTCTCCTGATATTCCAGGTTCAGCCTCTTTCCCTGGCTCTCATTCTCCCCAGCCAGTCAGGGCAGAGTTGCCCCAGGCCAAACATATGCTGCTTTCCTCCATAGCGCTAATCCACCTTCAGCGTGGAGGAATAATTGCCGGAGTGGCCATGGATTCGGGGGTGGGTGGGTGCTTTTGTCCCTCACTGGCTTCCATCCGCTTGGCATACGCCATTTCAATCAAAGGCTTTTTCTCCCACTGTCTGCTTTTATCAACCCCGCCAGCCTCAGCAAACGAGGGAGGGGCCCAGGAAAAGGAAAGAGAAAACCAGGCAGTGAGGTTTAGCTTCACTGTGTCACGGGTGAAGGGGGCAATTTATGGCAGTCTGGGGAGGAATGAGCAATATGTGGATCACTTCTGCCGCCTCAGTGTATGAATACAGTCTGCCAAAAATTATTCTTTTCTCATTCATACAAGCTTGACAGATTATCCAAAGGAGGCTTGACTCCATATCAGCTGCAACATCCAGTTTAGCAGAGTTTCTCAAATCTGGATCTACTGTGGTGGGGACTGGAAGAGGAGTGGGAAAAAAAACCCCAGATAAAATATATCCAGTGGTTTAGATCTTTCCATGAATTTGATCTCTCCCAGTCAGAGAACACCACACCAAACTCAAGCTTCTTGTAGTAGAAATTAAAAAAAAAGATCATCAAACTGCTTCCATGTTGGGAAGCTACATGGACTTGTTCTCCTTGACTTAAAATGGCTTTGCCTTTATATCTTAGAAAAGAATGTCAGCCACAGAAAGCCTTCTTCTTATCATGAAACAAATAATGCTTAACTTGCATTTATCATATTGGAATAGTCATTATAAAATGTAAACAGTAATGAATGCTCTGAACTTGCTTATAGCTGCTTTGAAAAATGAATTTTGGATCAGACCAAGATTGGTTTGCTCTTGGGCTGGTACCCTCCTATTAAGGTATCTTTGTGCCTTGGCTATTGAAAAATGTACTTTGTAATTTTCAATTTCAGCATCCCTCTTTTAGTTCTGGTTCTAAAGTTAACTTGGATGGTAAAACAAACTGCATTGCATGATCATAACATTTAAACTTATTTTCTAAATATATTAGTCAAATTTAGACAAACTCCATGAATAAATGTTTGGGTTTATTTATTCCATAAAATAGTCAGATATGTAAACATAGTTGATCTCCCATTTTATCATTGGCATAAACCTTTGAGATTAGATTAGAGTGAAAAGTAAATTATTGGCTCAAGTTTACTCAGTGGAGATTTCAATGTGGTTCTATTTAGTCCTACTTTAACATTATAATCATTACATTGCTTCAATTTATGGAGCTATGCAGTTACATAAAACATATCTATTTAATATCCCCAGGGATATGGATATAAAGTCTTTAGGTCAGTTTTAAAAATACTGTTTAATGTTGGGATATGCCTCAAACCTGATCACTTTTTCTATAAAATGCATGATCACATGGTGGAATGTATCATTACCTTCCCCCATGCCTGCAGTCTGAAAGCAAAACATGCGGACAGCACACATTTATTCATTTCTTTTCCTCTTTATAAAGTAGCAATAGCACTTAGACATATATACTGCTTCACAGTGCTTTACAGCCCTCTCTCAGTGGTTTACAGAGTCAGCATATTGCCCCCAACAATCTGGGTCCTCATTTTACCAACCTCGGAAGGATGGAAGGCTGAGTCAAACTTGAGCCAGTCAGGATCGAACTACTGGCAGTTGGCAGAGTTAGCCTGCAGTACTGCATTCTAACCACTGTGCCACCATGGCTTTGGCCATATTGTGAATAGTTTCCATGCATGCAAGAATGGTTTATTAAAAGCAACTGAACCCCTCAGATGCCAGGCATGAGTGCCATTTCCAGTAAGGGTTCTTGGGCCCAAATATTAACCAGCTACTGAAAAGCAAGCAAAGTCAGCATACTCTCAGTGGCTTGCACTGTTAGGTTACAATATTTGAGATGAAGCTTTGGTTTCTTTCTTTGGGTCTCCCAAGAGTTCTGAAACTCTGTCAAAGGGTGAGGTTGGGGGGATTGAGCTGGGACTTTGAAACTGGCAAGGAAAGACAGTAGCTGGTTTTAGAAAATGAATCAGAACACCCATAGTTAGAAGACAGAGTTCTGGTTTTGAAACTTCTGGAAGTAAAATGAAGTGAAATTGTATAGCAAATTTTGGGTGATAGGTTCCCAGAGCAATACAAGTCATCAATGTTCTAAGACTGTTGGCCTTTCTAATTGATGATGCAATCATATGACTTGATGATGACAGGTTGGGGAAAGTGGCTGTATAGGTTAAAGTTATTTGTGTCTGGAAATGGAATGCTATTCACTATTGTTGCTTCAAAACTGGCATATTATATACAAGATGCCCTCTGCAAAAATGGTAACACACCCAACTAAATGCATTCACATCCCTTTACTACTGGTACATATCGTTATTTAAATTACCTTTAACATTTATCTAGGCTGGTGTTTCCCTCTCTTCCTCTTTCTCCTCCTCCTCCCTAGAAAAGGCAAATATCCAATTTCATGAAATAATGTTTTAATCTGTTACTTTGTGACTAATCCTCCCTTGCAAGTTCAGAAAAGGAAGGTAGTTTTACAGAAAGGTATATTCACAAGTCAACTTTTACACTGTACTTTCTCTGTGCTTTTATAGATGGTTTTCCATCATCATATATTCTGTGTACTTTAGAAAATTTATACCTTGCTTCTTGGGTTCCCAGAGCAGCTTGCATGAAACCAATACAAGTCATCAACATTCTAAGACTATTGGCCTTTCTAATTGATGATGTGATCATATGACGTGATGGTGACAGGTTGGGGAAAGTGGCTGTATAGGTTAAAGTTATTTGTGTCTGGAAATGAAATGCTGTTTGCTATTGTTGCTTCGAAACTGGCATATTATACACAAGGTGCCTCTCTGTGATTAACATACGACTTCCTGATTTCCTTGCTGACTGCTTCAAAGGCATTGGTTATAACTGATTTTGTGCTATTAGCTTGATGTCAACTCTTTGCCACCACGTAGATGGACCTTCTACAAGATGATTTGCCTTCACCATGGCCCTTTAGCTCTTCCAATAGGGTAACTCCAGTTGCTGTGATTTTCAATGGTATGGTCCCCGGTATTTGGAAGTTAAACAAGATTAAGTTAAATCACATCTGCACTATGAAATCTCTTATGTGAATTTAATCCCTTTCAGCCCATCACCTGCAATATGCACGGAGCAGGAAGTAGCTGAAATAATGCAACTGACTAACAATGATGTGATAATTGGAAGCATAACTGAGCTGTGAAATGCTTTGTGCACTTAGAAAATGCGAAAAGGAATATTAATATGTAAAAACCTTTTAAAACTTGCCATTAATTTTTGAATCCTATTCTAGGTTGAGCTATTGCAAAAGATGTGATTTAAAGCTGCCTTTTACAGGGACAACAATTTCTGGACCAGTATTAAAGCTTGTGATGCTAAAATAACAATTACTGTGTTGAGAACAAATAATAATGTTCCATAATCTTGATTCCTTTCTAGAAGTGAATTCACATATTGCTGATGCCTCTGATTATCATCCTCATTCAAAAACTTATGAAATCTTCCTATGTCCTCTTTTACAGAATGGTTAAGGCAGTATTGAAACTTTGGTACACAGGAAATTGACTTATACTAAGTTAGAGTTAAACCATTCTTTCTCCTTGCTGATTTTTTCAGATTAGATTGGAATAAAAATATTGGTCTTTTCTATCATCTGCAATCAGAACTGTTTTGGCAGGAAATTTCAGTTATTGAATTCAAGAAACCTCATAGCAGACTGTAAATCACCAAGTAAAATCCCATCCAGGATTTTGGAATATTAATAATTTAAAAAGTGAAGACCTCAAGAAGGATCAGAAGATCAGATTGGCCCACATGTTACCTGTTGACTGTTGTACTCTCAGTGTAAGAACGATCAGCAACAGCAGAATAAATAATGGCCATGCCTTCCAGCCAGAAGATGGAAAATGGAAAAGTGTTTTGTGCAGAGGGTAGAAAAAACACTTAAGAATCGAGAAAGTGGCCATCTATGAACTTGCAGACAGAATGAGTGGCGTGCCTAGTATAAACTCATCTACTACTGCTCCCCAAAGCTCTCTGATTATTTTATGATTTGATCGAACAGATCGAACAATACAGCATCATTTGAGTGTGTTTTAAAACCTCTAAAGATTTCATTGATTGTTAATTTAAGTCCCATTAAACTATTTGCATCTTGCAATTCTATGCATATCCTGCGCACAAGTTCTTCCTAAATACTCTGCGCAACCACAGTTCAAATCAGAGACGCATTTATTAAAACTGATAAAAATGAAAATGGGATATTGCTGAAATGCAACTGTTGAAGTGCTAAAGTAAAGCGCAACAGTGGGCCCAGCATTGTGTTGAATCCCAACTTTCTTTTTGTGTGTAGTTTTTCTTAGAAAGTTCTCCCTAAAATATATCTATAATTCTTTTTGTATCTCAGTTTGCAACAGTTTTGGATGTTTTCAGGAAACTTTTATGGAATAGCCACAAGCTTCATATCTGCTCTGATCTCACTCGCCCTGACCTCTTGACTCTGTCAGGTTAGCTGAAATTGCCCCCTGTGTACCATTATGCAAGCTGTGACAGTCTTTGTCAGGCCTTGACTGCACTAATAATCTGATAATAATATTGTTGGCACTTGAGTTCACTGGGAATCTCTTGGGATGGGGAATTCTTGTAGGTTGTGCTAAATATTCTGCTCTTGGGATATATTTCTTTGAAAAAAGGGACTCTTTCTTCATTGGGCTGATGCATTTCCTACCCCACCCACCCCTCATTTTTTGCCAACACAAATACAGTTCATTTAGTGACCGTTCAAAGTTACAACGGCACTGAAAAAGTGACTTGTGACTGTTTTTTCACAATTGCGACCTTCCCTATGGTCATGTGATCAAAATCCAGGCGCTTGGCACCGACTCATATTTAGGACCATCGCAGTGTCTCAAGATCATGTGATCTCCTTTGGCGACCTTCTGACAAGCAAAGTCAATGGGGAAGACAGACTCACTCAACAACCAGGTTAGTAATTATCAGCTGCAGTGATTCACTTAACAACTGAGGCAAGAAAGGTCATAAAATGGGGCAAAAACCCATTTAATAAATGTCTCACTTAACAACAGAAATGTTGGACTCAATTGTGGTTGTACATTGAGGACTGTAACAGATACAGAGGTTGGGACTCATGAGCATTGTAATGCCCACACACCAGAGGGACAGCAATAGTTTGAGGGAGAACTAGAATAATCCATTCCAATTCATCTTTTTAACATAAGGAACCAATGTAATTCCTAATGTCTGTTATTAAAAAATTCTACTGCAAGGAAACACAACCCAAGGGAGGATTCTGACTACAACCAATCCTCTATTTTTCTCGGCCAGTTGGAAAAGTGTAAACCCCTAAAGAGGTAGTGGTGTCCACAGTGGGGTAATTGGTTAAATGAGCAAACTTTGGTCAGTTTAACCTCAGCAGTTAAACTACTGAGATAGTTCAACTAAGGATGTCAATCTGATGGGATTTTGCAGGTTATCCACCTACCCAGCCACTTTACAGTAATTGGGGGGGAGGAACAAAGAATTAGCACCAGGCTGCTATATAGCCCAGGGAGACAATCCTCAAATGACTGAACTTTAGATCTTAAATTGCATCCAGCTTCACTGGAGAATAATCTTGTTTTGGGACTTATAGCAAGCAAGACTACCACCAGCAATGCATTTATGTTTAGTGGAAGAGTTGGGAGCAGTGATGGGGTTCAGGCAGTTGACACCACTTTGGGAGAACCGGTTGTTAACTTTCTTTCAGTTTGGTGAACTGGTTGTTGGAAGAAATCATTAGGGCAGAGAACCGGTGGTTAAATTACTTGAATCCCACCACTGGTTGGGACGCCTTTGCCCAGTAAATGAACATTGACAGGCAAACTATCCAGAGCAGGGGGTGCCCTAATGTTTGGCATAAGATGCAGCTATTTTAAGTAGCAGATACTGGGAAGGAGTAATCAGTTGGCATCGCAATACAGTTCTGCTTAATCCCTTTCCTAGCTGTTTTTCCTCTGGTGTGTGTGTATGTGTGGGGGGCAGAATTGGTGTTCATTGTGGGTTACCCAGATCCATTCAACTCAAACAAAGTGGAAGATGTGGTTCTATTTTTAGTCCAGACAGCTTCTGTATATTGAAAGAAAGAGCAGGTGCCAATTTAGCCTTCTTCTCAAGTGGCCAAATGTTTTTGGCTAATTCTGCTGCAGTGGTTTTTTTAATTTTTTTTTTTTAAAGAAGCTTATTGATGGACAGGTACCCTTATTGCCAAAATTAGTGCAAAGGTATCTGTATGCCCATGCCAAGAAAATCATGCTGTTGTAGTGACCAGCAATATTAATTTTCAAGATGTGCTGGAAATTAGTTTGATTGCACTTGCTGCCTATGTGTCAATGTATGAATTATGTGTGCCATGAAATGACATCTTGATACGAGCTGGACAAACCTCCAGAATCGGAATTCTGCCTTCAGGAGCAGAACAAGGTGTGGTATATTTGGCCAAGGGACCATATTTGTCTTGGCTAGTCACAAGCTGTATAGACTCTCTCCACCCCAACCCGCAACCCCAGTTTTATGCTATTACCAATCACAAAATATAACAGGAAATCATTTCCTTTAGTTCACACATTGCCTATATTGATCTTGATGATCATGGTCAGCTTAATTTATTTTTATTTATTTATTTATTTTGTTTAATTTCTATACCACCCCATCTCCGCAGACTCTGGGCGGTTCACAGCAAACAAACACAATTCTAAAATTTAAAATTTAAAAATCGAATTTAAAATAACTTGCATTATTATTATTTTAATGCCAAAGCCACAAGGAGGGTGAGGTAGGCTTTAGTTTGTGGGTTCCTGATTTTTTTTTCTTAATTCAAATTTAGGTCTTAGCCTACCATCTCTTTTTTCACTGGAAATGGGGAGAAGGAATCACAAGGGAATTTTAGTGGTTTGTCACAGTGCTGAAATTCATTTTTTTTTTACTACTGGTTCTGTGGGCGGGGCTTGGTGAGCATGGTTTGGTGGGCATGACAGGGGAACGATACTGCAAAATCTCCATTCCCACCCCACTCTGGGGTGGCGGTATTTGTCAGTTCTCTGAACTACTTATAATTACTGCTACCGGTTCTCCAGAACCTGTCAGAACCTGCTGGATTTCACCCCTGGTTTTTCACCAATGTTTGGAGATATGTTTTTGGGGAGGCACCTGTGAGTTATCTACCCATAAGTTAAATAATGAAGACGACCTTTATTCAATTTCTGTAGTACCTAAAGAGAGGGACATAACCAGGAAGAAAATTGGTTGTATTGTTTTACATTTTTCTATTTTGTCATGGGCCATTTTCGCTAAAACAAGATCATTTCCTATGGCGGTTAAGAAAAAGCTACTTTTTATAAAATCCTGTAGGTTTTGATGTAGCCACTACTCCCACACAAGCTGCCTTATGAAAACCAGATTTTCCAATGAAAAGAGTTTTCTGGCAGCAATTAGTCTGGCTTTCCTTAACAGAAATCTTTGTAATGTCATTCAGAATAGAAGGGGGAGGATGAAATCTCCAGGATAATTCTGATTACCCAGTGTTTGGTGTATGTGTGTGTGTGTGACTGCAAGAAAAACAAAATAAAATGTTAACATGCTATTTTTGAGCTTCAAAATACTCTAATTTTTCCACTGACTGGGAACCTGCTGAAGTATCTCCATGAACAGATTGTTTCAGTGAAAGTAAGCTTGTATGTTTAATATGGGGGAATCATGTTTAAAGGCATTAGCATATATACAGAGTCCAAAAAGTATTTCATGTGGTTTACCAAAGCCATTTAGCCTAACCCTAGCTATATTGAATAAATGGAAGGAGGCATAATTATAGAACATCTGAGCTGGAAAGACTTCTAGTGGCAAATGCATTTGAACACTGCAGCTTCCCCCCAAAAAAACAGCTGTTATGCCACTTCCTTTTGTTGGGAGGAACAAGATGACAGGCAGGGGGAGATGGATTTGGAAGAGATTACAGCTTTTTCCTTTTTTCTCTTTCCTTAAAACAAAATTACAAAGCTTGTAACTTCCCATAAACTGAAGTCACCAAAAAAACACAAAACAAAAAAACAAAAACATTAAGCACAAACGAACTCCAGTCAAGTCCTGATGAAAAGCAGTGTTGCCAACTGTCCAAGTGGTGCCCTAAATTGAGCCTTAACCACAAAACACGAACTTCAGGAATTAAGAGATAAATCTGCTCCCAGCAGGTTTCAATATTTTCCCCTCTTAATTACTGAGAGTCAAGTTGCTGCTACAGGCAAAGTTTTAGGGATCAATTAAAAACCCAGCTTCTAGCTGTAATGTTTTAAAACGGAGATAGAGATTCCCAACCACTTAAAAAGACCTAGTTCAGTGGCAGCCTTCTAATCAGGTGGAAATAAACCTATACACCCACACCTGCTTTGCACAGCTATATTTTAAGTGCAAGGTTCTACTGAATCACACTTCTTTTGTTGGGAAACTTGAATGCATAATAATTCACATGAATGCAGTCTACTTATTTAGAGGTGGGTCCATTGTGAAGAGTGGCCTAATTTCAAAAGCTAGTGCAATAAAGAATATTTGTAGCTCAGGGTTGAAATGTGTGTGTGTGTGTGTAGCTTGGTGCTCTCTGAGTTTGGTTGACGTTTCATTATCCAAACTAGGTAACATCATCATTACTAAATGCTAGCACTGATAATGTTATTTAGTTTGGGCAATGGAACTGCTTGGAAGAAAACTACCAAGCTCAGAGAGCACCAAGGATCCCTCATTTCAAATTGACCATGCACAGTTTTGGCCTTTGGCTTGACATGTTACTGGTCTGGGGCCTCACATTCCCAATATGTGATCCCTGATATGTGATCCTGGGGGAACATGGTCACAACAGGAAAGATTTAGTCCTGGCTTTATCTAATCCCTCTTTCTCAAAAGGATAATCAACATGTATCCCCCCTCAACTAAACCACTCCAGATGTATCAGACCATCAGCCTTATACTCAGCTCTTTGCCTGTCACCTTCATTGGGCAGGGAAGGAGCAACTGTTAGCCTCAGTCATTTTGCCAGCCCAGGGCTAACCCGTGCCAGCCTGCAGGACCAATTCAGTGCAGCAAAAAATGTGGCTGGAAACTCCAAAGGATTCTCCATCCTTGGCCCAGTTTCCTTTGAAGGTGGTCTGGATCCCAGTGCTTCTGCTGAAGGGATCCCCAGGTCAGGGCCCTGATCCAGTAGAGGATGGGGATGGTGATTTGCAAGCAGAAGGCAAAGCTGTTCCTGATGCCTTTCATGGGGGAAAAACTGAAAAAAATCTGATGTTGTGCAGTGGTGGGTTTCAATTTTTGTTTACTACCTGGGCATGGTATGGCTTGGTGGGTGTGGCTTGGTGGGCCTGGCAGGGGAAGGATACTGTAAAATCTCCATTCCCTCCCAGCTCCAGGAGGTTACTGCAAAATCCCCATTTCCTCCTGATCAGCTGAGACTCCGGAGGCAGAGAATAGATGGGGCCAGTCAGAGGTGGTATTTACCCTGTTCTGGGAACTACTCAAAATTTCTGCTACCGGTTCTCCAGAACTGGTCAGAACCTGCTGAAACCCAGCTCTGAGGTGTTCCCGTGTCTGTGGACATTCTCGGTTCATCCAGCTCATGGTTGTCCCAAAGGTGCTTTTTCAAGAGGCAGCTGGGACTTTTTGGTTTTTCTCTTAAGATGTTTTGCTCCTCAGCTGTGCTCCCCTGTGCGC